>JAHWFP010191630.1:97193-109402 GCA_023313725.1 Lithobius niger | reverse complement strand
CAGCAAGAATGTGACCAGGATCCCAATTTTTCCTTTGAAGTGCCTGATGATGACAGTAGCATTGCTGTCGAAAATTAGCAAGACTCTGTGAGTGTCTTATGTATGAAATTGTGCGATCATGGAAGAAGATTGTAGTTTTAAAATTATTCAAATGTTTCATAGTACTGGTAATGATGTTTTTAGTTAAATAACTATATTTATTTAGGCCTATGCCTTATTGATGCAATGATTTCAAATTTTTTTTCTTCATTAGGCACGGTTTTAATGATCGGTATCGGCAGATTTTTCTCTTCGAAATCGGTATCGGATGGGATCGGTAAAAAGTGGTGTCGGCCCAGCCTTAGTTTTTAATATACACAAAACACAACATATATTTCACTGGGGCAGAAAATTTGCAACATTAAAGTTAAAAATATTACTGAACTTGTTGAACCAGTCTGGTTCCTGAATATTTCACCAGCTTGCTACATCATGGCTTCCTCAGGCAGATAGTTACCACTTTAACGCCTATGGACGTACTAGCACGTCCTTTAAACTTGCACTGCTGCCTATGGACGTATCAGTACGTCCTGTATGTTTGTGGGGCATGCTAAAGTCAACGTACTAGTACGTCCATCGCTCTTCACGCATTGTTGTTAGGTAACGTTTTTAGTGCACATATCAGTCGTTAGATAGCAGCACTGACTAGTCTAAGCTGTGTAAATTGGTGTTTGTTGGAAGTTGTACAGGTGCCTTGCTCAGCTGAATACAAAATGGCTGCCAACTACGTTGAACTTTTACGTTTTTGTAAGTTTTTCAACATTGTTTCTCTACTTATTGTGCCAGTACTAATTTTTGTAAAAAAAATTCTGAATGCATCACCATTTAAAGCATTCTTTTCTGAGATAAGTAACTATATTTTAAAATCTTGAGCTCCACAGCACAGATTGAAATGATATTTTTTTTCGTAAATGCCAAAATTGGTCAGGCTGTAATCCTCGTTCGAAATAAAAAAGTCAGGCGTGTAAGTGTTAAGACATAGTTTAAAATATCTAAGTAGCGACTATTAAGTTATCGTTTGACATCGGCATTGGCACCGGCATGGTATCGGTGTCGGCACAGTATCTGCACATGATCGAAAGTACCGGTACTGGCATCGGACTTGGGTAAACGGGCACCGGTATCGGGGAAACTGTCACCGTCACAGCCTTATTATTTACCGACTAATAATTTAATTTGCTAGTTACTCGAAAGAAATTGGGAACTTATCAAAAGTGAAGCTCTTCCTTTACTTGATGATGAAGATCAAGGCTTTTTTCCTGAAAATGAAGGCTTGAGGAAAAAAGGAACATGGAAGCAATTTGAGATATTTGCTAAAGGTTAGTAGTGTTTTGTGCAGTGTTTATTTTAAATGTATAACATGCCAATTATCTGTCTAAAGAGTACTAGAGATTACGACATGAAATTACAGTATTCCCTACTGTATTGCATGTTTGATGATGCTGCTTTTCATTTACCGTTAGATACAGTCTTTGAACCATGGTGCTACTTCCGACATTATTTCTATTTTAAAAGGTGGAATTTGAATATTGCTGAGACTGCCATTAGCAAATACAATAAAATTAAAAGAGATTAGCAAACCTCAAGAATAGAAGTTGTAATAGATTTCTGTGCTGCGGCATGATTGGAGAGGATACCCGGACTCCAAACATCAAAAACCTCGGGGAAAAACTCAGTTTTTCTGAAGCTCCACACTTCAGGTCTCTCCCCCCCCCCCCCCCCCCCGGGGGCCGAAAATCCTCATCTTTGGTTGGAAAATTCGACAAGAAGTTACCATCAGAATCGGCCAAACTTAGCTCTTAATAGCCACTTATCTGAACTTCATTCCTGTGAAAACAGAACATTAAATTTCCTTCTGGTTCGTCCACAGCATCACTAACAAAAAGTCACAAAACTGGGCCGTAGCGCTCACACTTCCGGCCGCCGTAGCTTCAAAACCATGTACAAATGTAATTACTTCTTTTTATTTTATTGCAGGTGTTAAACCTAAATACACTAGCTTAGTTGTGTTTTAGGAGGGGCTTCCTTTAAGGTACTTAACCTCACATATATGTTGGACTCAGATCTAGTACGATATTTTTTATTTTTTTTGTTGTGCACCAAATGTCATAAAAAATGTCCAACCTTTTTCTATCACCATTCTCTGCTGAGTCAAAAACTTATAATTTTCATATAGCCTTTTACTGAGCTAGTTTTATTTAACCTTTTTAGTTTAATCTTTTGCCCCTAGATCACTACCTCTGCTTAGCCTGCCTTCAGCAACAATTAAAACGAACGTGAATTGTATTTGTTGTAAATAGTAAAGTATAGACTCGACCGTGACTACCAACAATCCGAATGCAAAACAAACGATCTGTTCCTTCTATTAAATTGTCAAAGTCAAACTGTGCATTACACTTCGCCCCCTTCCTTCAATAGTTGCAGTGCATAACACTGTAGTTTGCCGGGCAAAGGTAGTGGTCAATATGTAAGTTACTAGTTAATTGAAAGTTTAATTTTAGGACCCGCATTCTAAATTTATAGTTCAGTTTTTAACTTACCTCTTGTTTTAGAATTTTACAGTGGAGTAAGCCAAACGGCATTTTCGGTCTTTACTTGCTGTAAGGTCAGAGTGGTTCTCTTCCTAAAAACCAGCGTTCCTTTGTTTATTTTAAACCTCGTTTTAACTTAAACGCTAGACAGTGGCTCTTGAGGATTCGGGCGATCTTTTGCGAAAGAGATATATGTCTAAGACTAATTAAGACTTTAGCGGATGCGAGTTTAAATAGAGGATTTTCAGGACTGAAATTGTTTATAATTGTGTAAAAAGCGCGTTGTTGCTTTTTGTTCTTGAATTTTCTAAATGTAAATTCGTTTGCTTTCACGGAAAGCCTTCTTGCTTTAATTCAAAGCTTTTGTTGAAACTAGTGACCAAAATGTAAAGTGATTTTTATTAAAACCAAGAGTTTTTAAAACTTCAAGTTCGGTTTCTAGTGTAGATTAATTGCTTGCGTTTAATAAATAATTACAATAATAGAAGGTGTCGGCCAATAAGCTAATAGCTTTTTATTAGGCCCAAGCGGCAGATGTTAAGTGGAAGGTTTTACCACCATCAGGAAGAGTTGTTTTTTGCCGCGTGAGGGAGGAAACCGGAGTACCCGGAGGAAACCCTCGTGCAACGGGCGGGAAACAACCGGAGAAAAACCCGTACATATACACTTCCCTTCCCAGGATCGAACCCGGGTTGGTACGAAGCCAGAGATGTACAGCTGGGACCAGGACGCCTATCGAATCTGACGCCCCGGTGCTCGCAGCTACCCGTGCCATGTAACATGTAGCCCATTTTATTCTAAACCCCATTAGCTTTTAAACTTACCCGCCGGTGGTGGCAGCCTTAAAGACCAGGTAGATAGTTTCTGGTTAGACCTATTCATAAATAGGAAAGTATCTTCACTCCCTCCGGGATTGAGACCCAACTGTGCTGTTAAACGTCATAATAGTCAAAGTAATTATTCAGTCATATCTACAAGCTGGATGTCAACCATGAGTGCGGAGACGTTACAAGCACCTAGCCCGTCGTAGCGTCCGCCGCCACAAAGTGAATAAAATATGCAATAGGGCTAACTAATGAACTAATAGGCCAAACATTCTGAATTAAATATTAAAGATTAAGGCCAGGAAAAAAAAAATTGTTCGGTTCTCGGGCGCGGGCGGGTCCCCAAAAATCATGCGGGTCAATCGCATTTTATTTCATTCGTCTTACATCGTTACCCGTAGAGTGAGACACTATCGAAATATTTATTCTTGCGAAAATTATTGGACACAATTATTTCAAACTTATTACACGCACGCAACATATATTCATTAAAGTGCACAGACAAAATCGGACAAATGGCTTTAATAGTTTCGGAGAACCGTTGCTTTTTTTTAAAATTACGGGCGGTAATGAAAATCGAAAATTTTCGTGTTGACAAAACGCGTCCGAAAGTCGGCGTTAGTTAGGCTAAAAATCGTTGTTCCCACCTGACAAGCAATAGTGTGAAGGTTTATAGGCGCCTTTTCCATTTCAGTTTTGCATCGTGGCTGCTGATTTAATTTTCTATTGCTGTAAAACATCATCTTTCTTGTGATTTGCAATGACGAACTAAAACACAAGTCATAGAGTTAGATATATTATATTGTTACACCAGAGAGGGAACATTCGCGTCAAAGCCTGTCCGTGCGTAATCCCCGCCGCCAGGAGCCAGGCCGGCGCCACCGTCGATTTGAGAAAAACTTCGTTCATACTAGAGGCAGCTAGAGGTGTGCGCCTCTAACAGCCAAATCAAACGTAACTTACGCCGCCGCTGGCAGATTCGGATCCTGTCGTCGCGTTTACGTGTTAGTTAGGGTCAAAGAGCTACTAAAAGTTCAACTATAAATTCATTTATGCTTTCGAAATAACTGAATTACTTGAAACTTGAAACACAATTTGGCAAATTGGAAACATTATTCTTCATTGTGATGTGGTTCATTGTTTTACATGCTAAAAATGAAATAAAATCAAGTTGAATTATTTCATCTTGCAACAGCAAATGTGAAGTGGAACAGTAAAGCAAAGTGAGGGAGCGGGGTGGTAAGCGGCAGCCCCCCCCCCTCGCCCAAAAAAAACTAACAAAACGAGCAGAGTGGGAACAAAAATCGCGTCGAGGCGATTGGGAAATCGGTTATTTGCTATTTTCTTCAAAACTTTAATGAAACCATACATGACGTATAGGAACGGTCATTATATCGCCCGAGGGGGGGGAGGGGGTCATGAAGTTTTTGGACCCTCTCAAGGAGAGATCGTAAATTGTTCAGATCCAGTTAAGGGGGGGGTCAAATACAGACTGACCAACTGGAAGAAAAAGTCATTTTCTGACCTGAAAAATGTCACTTTCAGCAGTCAAAATTTCTATAAACGCTTCACCCCCACCATCATGTCAGTGTTTACAAGGTTTTGAAGCTATTAGTACCATTACTGCAAGTATAGTTTTTACAAAGAACTTCTTAGAAAAGCCTTGGCACCTGGTTTCTTGGCATCTTCGGTCTTTCAGGTGCTATAACTATGTTACGGATGTGGGCCCTCAAGCAAACACTGTGTTCATCATACTTATTGTATGAATCTCGACAAGAGATGGGTGTAAGGAACATTTTATAGAACATGTTTAAGCCAACATGTCGTTTTCGTTAAAAACGAGACACGCTGTCGGTGTGGCGAGCTATTTATTTATTTGGCTACAGCACCAATCTTGGCTACAGGAATAATCTGCAGACAGTCGCTATAGGTATATGAAAAGCGCAATTTTTTTTGGGGGGGGTGGGGGTATACATTATTTTTGGATCTTGATTGGTGGAGGATCATCAAAAATTTGGTAGTCACAGTTTTATCCCCTCCCCCCCCTCCTCCCTCCGGCCATAAATAATAACTGGTGTCTAAAGCAAGAATAAATATACCTTAAAAATAAGGTGGTCACACGTTTTCTAGTAGGGATGGAAAGCAAGGCGTAAAATTTGAACCTCATTCCCCCCCCCCCCCAAAAAAAAAATGTTTACATTGCTGATATGTCAAGTGAAGTTATTCTTCGCTTTAGGTTATAACAAGTAATAAAATTCGTGTTCCGTGTCGTCTGCTTCCGTCTTCATGCTTGTTGCATCGTTTGCTTTTACTTTTCTATCAGCTCAAGATGTGTATTTCGACGAATTATTAGGAAGTTAATTTCAGCCGTTTCAAACTTGACCAAACTAAAAATGTCAGATTGCAATACCGCGACTTAGTTTAATCAAGTCGTGGTTTGCGTACCTCTTATATTGAAATTGACGCGCGCAAATACAACGAAATCGACACACGCCTTTTTCTCAATGGGGTCGCCATCTTGGAAATCCGACGCGGACAAGAAAAGCTGAAAGAGCCATCCCCCTGACACAAGTGCTCGTCAAGCGCTCACGTGAAATCCGAAGCGATCGGCAGCGTCCATGTTGATATCGTGCATCAGCCAATGCGAGCACGCAAAATCGGTCACGTGGTGCCAGCCAGCCAATAACGGAACGCGATTTTCAAATGCTTTGGAAAGTTAGCTCGAAACGGCTAGAAACGGCCTACTACAATTCGCCTGATTGGCCACTGCCAAATGGCCATCGAGAAAATATGTTGACAGGCCTAGATTGAGTGGAATTCCAGCTTTCCAACTAATACAAGATGGCAGCACCCAGTCAAAAGATTCGACCGCTACCGCTGATCAAAAGCAGCTGTCTACGCTGTCCCGTGCGCAGAATGCAACAGTATCTACGTAAGGGAAACCAAGAAACGGATTAGCAAACGGGTTGAAGAACACATGACGGTCGTCGAGAATAAAAAAGTCAAAGAAAATGGAATTGCGGCCCACCATCACCGCCTCCATCATGAAATAGCCTGGGAACAAACCAAAATGATACTCAAACACACACTTCGAGCCACACCTACGAGCCCTCGAATGCCTTGCTATTCAGTTTCTCAGAAACTTTCATGTGAAACTCATGAATATCCAAGAACCCGCACGTAAAGGAATATCCAATACTACCACACCAGAACTGACCTCTGGTTTCTCTTACATGTGGAAAGCCTACTTCCCTCCACCACCACCTAAAGAAAAGAAGAAGAGGGAGCCACTGCCAACGTAACTGGCATAGTTGGCCCCACTACACCTTTTTCAAATCTTAGTGATGTTACGTTATTGTGCTAAACAACCAGTGCCTGATGAAGGCGGAAGACTTAGTTGAAAAACTATAGTGAATCCTGCCGAAAATTCACAGGACAGAAGCAATCTGAAACTTCAAGTTGGCATAAGCGTTGTCTTTTCTAGATTGAAGTGTGGCTGGAAAACCTAAAAATACAAATAATGCGACCAGTACATAAAGACATGAATAACTATCGACCAATATCATATACGTATATAATACGGAGCAGGCTGTCAAGTCACCGGCCACGCCATTCCGTCGTACAATCAAGAACCCCACCCTGCAGTGCCATCTGTTGACGAGATTAACCATCAAATTCGGGTTGGGACACTTTTCCAACGTCTTCGAACAGATGGCGCCACTTACCAAACCTGCCATTTCGCCGTCTATTGACGGCCTTGGACTACAAGTTCAGGTTATAGCACTTTTTCCAAAGTTTGCGAAGAGATGGCGCCACTGACCAGACCTGCCGCACCGTTTTTGGGGTTCCCTTTTTTGTATTGTTGTGGTACCAAAGCGGCCAACAAAATTTTAGTTGCGTGGACCGTGCCATTGTCGGCGTTTGAGGTAAAAATAAAAACAACCCGTGTCTACTAAACCTGACAACTTTAAACCAAACGTCGATGGGTTCTTAATTTCGAGGCTCTCAATGGGCCTCGAAATTGGCAGCCTGATACGATGGAAAGGCGCATTTATTTCCTAAATGTTCACGTCCATAAAGGAGTCTAATTGTTTTTAAGCGGGCGGCAACAATCGTCGCTTGCAACAATGTCGCAATGCACGGTACCGAGGTGAATTGTTTCAAAGGATTAACTTAAACATAGGGTTACTTGCTTACTGAATGCTGGATTTCTCTGGGCTCTTTTTAGCCTTCAGTCAAACATACACATGTGACTTTTCCGGGGCTGCACCAAAATGGAATTGTTACGGGGCGGCGTTTTCGGTGGGGGGAGGTGGGGGGGGGGGGGGGTCACCGCGGCAAGTGTGTGTGGGGGGCAATGCGCGCTAGCGAAATGAATTGTTTCAAAGGATTAACTTAAACATGGGATTAGTTGCTTACTGAATGCTGGATTTCTCAGTGATAGGGTTTTTTAGCCTTCAGTTAAACACGCCAGCAATTTTTCTGGAGCTGCACCAAAGGAAAAATGTCACGGGGTGTCGTTTTCAAGGAGGGGGAGGCGGGCAGGCGTGTATGGGGGGGGGGACACGTATGCGAATTCGGTAGGGGGCAGCAGTGTGGGGATTAGGGGTTAAAGTAATTGTAGGGAAGAGGGCATATGTGCGAGCCATTCACATATTCGGTCTTCTTCGGTTTGATAAATTTAAAACCAAAGACCAAACACCTGGAGGGAGGGGGGGGGTGCAGCATGCCCCCCCCCCCTTTCCTCCCGGCCTCCCTCCAGGTGCACGGGCACGGCACAACTAGTTATGCGCACGAGCACAACTAATTATTATCCATAATAGATAAAATAATTGAAAAATATTTTGCAACAAAAATGAGAAATTTTTTTATAGCCGACGAAAATATACATTACCTTATTTACACTAGCAGTTTTCCCTCAGAGCTTGCTTGCTCCCCTAGAAGTTGAAGTTGCCTTCCCTGCCTGGCTCGTACTCTATCGCGCATGCACCGGGCTCCTTATATATACCCTTGCGCAACGGCGGATACCATCAGTTCTCCTAGAGCGCTTTCCCGCCGCCGCGCTGTGGTTTTCAAATTCAAACGGGTAACGGTCTCTCGTCCCTTCTCAGATCCGGCTCTACCATGGCGGAATCGTCCAGAGGATTCAGACTACACCCCTCCTCATTCTCCATCTTCGGATTCTAACTCCATCAACGCTCCTTCGCCCACGAAGTGCAAATGCCCAGGCTTCGCTTTTCCTCTTTCAAAGCCCAAGTTGGATCCCCACCCTTACTGTCAACGCCATCGGCTATGTAACGGATCGAAGAAACGATGCAAGGTTTGCATCACAATCTCCTCTTCCCAATGGGCCGTCATCAGGAAGAAACATCTACAGTCCAAACAACGGGCGGATCGAGCCCGCCGCCAGCATGTTTTAGCTACAGCATCCGCAGCAGTGCACCGGTCCCTTTCCGACAAGTCTCCTCCCCCATCCACATCTTCAAGGGTATCACAACGTTCCTCCAAGCAACCTGCCCCTCCGATCAGTACAACTGCTTCTAGACGCAATCCTTCCAAACATCCGAAAGTCCGTTTCTCCCTCACTTCGTCGCCACCAACTTCGTCCAACGTGCCGCACCTGCCTCGAAGAGACGCTCATTCGTCCGTATCCTCCTGACAACTTCCCGCGCAAGCCTTGCTACCTTTGACTCACTCCATCTCGGCGATCTCAGGGACCACCGGCACTGGGTCGCCAGTCGGCATTGTAAAGAAGACTACTAGTCAGCCTCGCCCGCCCGTCAGAGTCAAGCGGGCCGTCCACCGTTTTGCTCCGCCAGCCCTTCGTCATCCCGATCTGCCAACCGACAAGTCATCATTCACCTTTACCTCTACCAGCCGGTCCCTCCGTCCCAGGAGGCTATCCCTTCAGTTCCACCACTGGCTCCCTTCCCCTCCCCCTCCGTCCTCTGTGAGGCGCTGTCTAGAGGTCTGCACCTATCCCCTTTCGAACTTGACTCTCTGCTTCAATATTGATTTTGTTCTACGGTTCTTCCAATCCTTCTCATCAGACTATTCTCGTTTACGACAATCCTTATCATCAGATCTACCCGCCATCAGGCAATCCGCAGCCGCTTCGGATACTCTCCGGGACGAAAACACTCTACTACGGGCAACAAATGAGGCGCTGTCCAATGAATTGGAATTTATCAATCAAAAGTATCACTCCCAACGCATCAACTACGCCCTTATCAAAGCCCACTACAACTGGGTGTCTCCAATCCCATCATCACCACCCTGGCGGGCCTATTCTTCTGCGCGGTTATGTACCCGCCGTCTTCGGTCGGCACCCTCCGCACCGGGTACGCCTCCGCCCTCTCAACTATCCTCTCAGGAAACTCCTACTCCGTCTCCAACTTCCATTCACCGCGCAGCTCACTCGCCTCGACCATCGCCTTTCCGCGATCCGTCCGCAACCGCATCGACTCTCCCGGCTTGTCCTACTTCGGATGACACCCCACCATTACCACCTGTAAGTGTTTTCAATCAAGCCATTATCCAGCCAACGCCGGCCATCCTTGCTACCGAAGAACCATCCATCTCCTCTCCTCCCGGGGTTCTTTCTGTATCCCCTACAGCCTCTATTCAACTGGTCCCTCCTCCTGCGGATATACCTGTCGTATATCCCCCCGTGCTCCAGGATCTCTCTCCAGCCACTCTCTGGAAACGTTCCACCATCGTCCCTCCGTTATTTAACTTCTCCCGGTACTCAGTGTGGCAATTCGACGACGCCCCCAAACCATTCGGGGTAGCCTTTGGATTCCGGACTACGCCGGAGTAACCCGTCATACCATCCAGGACTTTCCTATCCGACCATTGCGCCTCTGGTGAGACGTCCACTCACGACGGTTTTACTATCTTGAGTATCCGTCTCGCCAGACCCTCTTAGTCATCAATACAGTGTTTTATGTTTTCTACGGGCCATTTCCCTCATCCTCCTTCTCATAACGCCATCCCTCCGTGTGACAGAAAAACAAGAAACGCGTCCAATGCTACAGCCACGTCCTGGCACACCGACCATTGAACAATACACGCCGTCCCTTCTTTCGTCTTCATCACACTATTCGACATGGTTGAGCCAGCCGTCATCCGTCCACGGATACGCCAACGGATCACCTCTTTCACCGTTCCAAGATTCACCTGCTTCCCACCTTCCCGCAAGGTAAGAAGATTCATTCTGTGATTGATTTCTTGTCCTTGTCCCCGTGTGACAGACCCCTGCATGCGATGAAGTACAATATATTCCTTTGCATAACACGCCAAACCTCCCGCACGCCTGATCTCACTCTTCCCTTGCGGATACTTGCATATCCCTATCCGCCTTTGCCGGGAGTGGATACTCCTCCGCTCCGGAGTGAAAGTGGTCAGGTCACCAGCTAGGTCGTCACGAGGCCGCAAAGCCTGGGGTAGCCGTCTCGTACCCGGGTAGACAGACCGTGCTCCTGCTAAACTTTGCTAGCCCTCCACCGAGTTACCAAGTCTGCTAGTGTAAATAAGGTATATTTTCGGCGGCTATAAAAAGACTAAAATTGCAGGGCCTGCACCTGCTTAATTTTAGATTTTATTGCCTAATCGAAAATATACATTACCTGGATTCCCGCCCTATCCTCCCCGCCATGAGCTTGGTTCTGGCACGAGGAGAAATGATGGTATCCGCCGCTGCGCAAGGGTATATGTAAGGAGCCCGGCGCATGAGCGATAGAGTACGAGCCAGGCAGGGAGGGCAACTTCAACTTCTAGGGGAACAAGCAAGTTCTGAGGGGAACCTGCTAGTGTAAATAAGGTAATGTATATTTTCGGTTAGGCAATAAAAACTAAAATTAAGCAGGTGCAGGCCCTGCAATTTTAGTCTTTTTTTGAAAAATATAAATTACTGTCGAGTAAACTTAGACGGCCAGTTTTTGAGCCCCGACAGCTTGACTGATTTTCGGTACCTCTCGAATATGGATATACTAAAAATAAAAGTATAGGCCTATATGTAGAAGTTAATGAAATCATAACAGCATTAAACGATGGAAAATACATAGGTGTTATATTAGTATATTTTACGGAAAAGCATTAGACATATTTCATCACGAAATTTTAAAAGTGTGAAAAGATAGGACTAAGAGGAAAAATAAAAAATATTCTAAAAAGTTATCTTGAAAATAGAAAGACAGTAGTACAGATAGAGGGGAAAAAACCGTAATTTTGAAAATATTGACTTGTGTTCCTCAAGGTTCTGTACTCGAGCCGCTTTTGTTCTCAATATATACAATAACGATATCACTTCAGACATTAACAAAAGAGAACTACTTCTTTTTGCAGACGGTACAATAATGATATCAAAAAAATATACAAAAGGATTTTAATAAATTAAATGATTGGTTGCTTATAAATTAACTACATACATGTAATGAAAAACAATATACAAATGGACATATCTGTACCAAAAATGAAAAATTATAAAGAAGACTGGATAATAAAACATTATGGGGGATTGTGAAAATTTAAGAAGAAATAATACAAATAAGAAGTGCAGAATGGAGTGTACAAAATTGGAAAAAAAAAAGAAACAGCTAAATACTTAGGAATGGAGATAGATTCGAAATGGAATTAAAATAAAAATCATTTACAGCAAATAATACAAAAAATAAGAAATATATTGCCAAAGATGCACCAACTCAAAAATGTGTTAAACACGAAAAAAAAAATTATGATGCTTGGATAGGATCCATATGGGTATAGAAATACAGGGTGTTCGGAAATTGGTGTCAAATATTTTGAGGGTCCGCTG
>JAHWFP010191630.1:0-81929 GCA_023313725.1 Lithobius niger | reverse complement strand
CGATTTGAGCTTTGCCAAAACATTATCAAGAGTTGGATAATTACCTTCTCGGTGAATTTCAGTTATTGCTGCTCGAGCGGCTGACAGTTAAGTCGTCCAAACTTGTTACCGTTGGCGCCTTTCTTGGACGTTTCTTCGCCGGCGTTATAAACAGCGGAACTGTAGCGTCTGCTTCGGCTGGAGTGGGACATGTTTTGGGCGGTGGTAGTTGCGCGCCTTCGTTAACAATTTGTTTAACACCACTGAAAGACACCTTTGTTGCATCCGAAGTTTCTTGTAAAACTGCGTTCTTGCTCCTTGTGGGTTCCTTGCTTCGCAGGTAACAATAGACATTCCAAATAATTTCCCTAGCTTGGCTGTGAATGATTTTACCTCTTTTCCCGATCAAAGACGCGTTAACGGAAGCCATCTTGCGACTGCTGTACTGGCGGTTTTTTTTACCCATGATGCTAGTCGTGGTGTTGTACTGAAGTGGACAATCGATATTTTTTGTAAGCCACGCCCAGTTTACAAATCGCGTACGGATTATAAGGCCTAACTCTCTGCATATCGCGATCGTCGACCTGTCAATTTAAAAATTAAAATCTAAAATTTTGAATAAGTTTCAAAAAATTCAATTTAAAGTTTAAACTAGCCTATTAAGTCCATAGTTTTTGCTACTACTACCTTTCTGCCCAGCAAGACAGTGAAGAGGCATCCCGATTCCCTGAACCGGCGTAGTGACTGGTGGCGATCGTCAGGTGAGCATGGCTTTCATATGCTAGCGCTGTTTTGTTATATACCTGCGTGTAGGTCTTGCTGACGTAGGCACGCGGACCCCAGAGGATGCGATTTTAGTATAGTGTTGTGACGTCATAGTGACGCGAGCGACAGGCAGTCAGCTGGAGGTTGGGCTTGTTGCTATGCAACGTGATTGACAGCTTACAGGAAGAATTTGCGAGCAAGAGATGAAGTCTGCTGTGGATGGCTGAGAGCCTAAATTTTTGGAAATGCTGCATCCTGATAGGCGAAGGGCCGTTCGGCAGGTAGAGCAGCACAAATGCATTGGCGGTAGTGAACAAGAATTCCCATGCTAAGTTTAAAACTGAAGGGACAAAGGCGTTTTGAAGCCTAACGGATTTTTCGTGGTTTGAATTGATCGTTATTTACAAATGCGGTTAACAGAAGAAGATGTCACCATTATTGCCTTGGGATGCCAGCAGGAATTGTTGTAGAAGGCATTATTAAAAATAAAAACAAAAATAAATGTAAAAGAATTACATCGTTTGCTGGGAGGTAGATCGCGTATTGCAAAAGTGAGTGTTAAATGCCGATTTTATTTTTATGCAAGAATTAACTGTTAGTTACGGTAAAATAAAGTTTAATTACATTATTCCCCCAAATTAACACTTTGAAGCAGTTAAGCTAAGTGGTCGAGATCTCCATAGCTATGAATTGTAACCAGGCCTAAGCCACAACAAATAAAAATAAACATCGTAAGCACGCAGCAGAAATGTTTCAAGACATAAATAAATAAAGCATAATATGTTGATGCTTTATGTGCCCCCTAACACACAACTAATCTGTGGCTTTATGCCAAATAGAAATCAAGGTAATATACAATTTTTACATGTGTTGTAATTACAAAGTTGCAGAAACTGGGCGATCGGCAAAGCCCTAGCGCTGGCACTCGTTTTTAGCGAAAACGTTTTCATGAATAAAATTTTAATGGGAGGAATACAAAATTGTCTGTTCCCGTAGAAAGTTAGGTAATTAATAGATCTATTAAAACGTCGAAACCTCGATCGAATTGATCCAGTTTTGGAGGAGATAAACCGATTTTAAGTTTGAAGTAGGCAAATAGGCCTATTTGGCTGATTGAAGAAAAAAAAGTTACGAAAACCCCAAGTTTTTGATGGTTGGTTCTGGGTCTCGTAACCAATCGATTTTTGGAAGCCAGGCTACCTTTACATGCCCCCACCTGGAGAATTTGGCATGAGGGTTCTGTTAACTCTCATCCAAATGCCTGCAAATAAAGATTAGTGCACACAAAGACATGCCACAAGATCAATTGTCAAGCCATGTATCAAATTTTTATGCAAGTAACTCAGTAAGTTGCACATCAACATTCATTTGCTAGGTAAAGCACTTATTCCTGCTTCAACGATCAGTGTACATAAAAATTACATACTTTATTGCAAAAAATAAACTTGCCGGCTTTTTACTAGTTTTGGGGTTTTGGGGCAAAGTTATACTATGCAATATTTTAAGTTTTACAAGATTTGAAACACAAGTTTTTGCAGAAATAAAATAAAGCGTGGTCTGTGCTGCCTATGCAGGGATATCGTACACACACTGTTTTAAATTTAAGCAATAAAAAATTTTTACAAAGTCATGTTTTTGTACCATTTAACAATTAAATGAGGCCATCTCGTGCTCTGGTAATGTGTCCCTAACCGTTCTGCCTTTCCTCTAGTCTAGTTTTTTTGATCATCCTGGTAAACTGCGAGAAAAACCAACGGGCGCATTTCAAAAAACTTAAGCCTGCGATAGGGGTCGGAAAACTGAATTCTATGGGTATGCAGAAAGTGACCAGTTCAATTTAATGTTAAATAAATACCACTAAAATGGTTTTAGGTTACCAAATAACTTGGGTTGTACATAAAGTTTTTACTGGTTTTGGGTTGTAGGTATACCCCATAACTTACATATAAAAATACAACACTGGAAGGTTTTATAACCAGCAACTTTTTAACGACAGGGTTAATCTTTTGCCCCAGAGGTGAGACAGACATTTTTTTATGAAGAAAATGTTTCATGAAAACTTAAAGGAGGGAAAACCGGGTCCAAGATCCCCCGTAAATATTCCGAATGAATATTTGAACATGAGTCGTTTAATTCTTATGGCCTGTTTCTCATAGAGAGAAAGGACATAGGCTATAAGAAGAAAAATCATTGGCTCTTAAAATTTTGGCGTAAAGTTCCAAAACGGGAAAAGCTGAGAGTATCTTTGAGTAGGGTCGCCCTCACAACAAACCCCTTAACAGAAAAAAAACATGCCGTTTTAAAGCGAAAAAAGAAACAAAATTTCCAGTACACTTTTTGCCCAGAAAATTCAAGTCAAGCATCAAACAAAATTAACATCAAAGGTTTGTCCTTCCTGGATGTAGCCACAGTTGGTTGTGGCACACACCTCACTACAGTTTAAGAGAAACTTACACGAAAACTAGAGATTGATTTCCAAGTTTACATGTACACAAGTTACTTAGGTTAGGCTAACTTTTACACAATCTTTGTAGAAAAATTTTTTGAGAAAAAAAAACTACACTAAGTTTAGTTGCCATGTTGAGTCCAACCAAGGATTTACTTACTCACAGAATGACACAATTACTGTTTTAAAATTTTAGGTTAGAATTTTAACCTATGTTTTACCAAAACACCTATTTAGTTTAAAGAGCCCTAACGTTATAACAAATTTTAGTTTAACGTTTCTACCCTGGACTACAAAAGATTCAATCAGCAAAACATCAACATCGAGTCTTATTTTTTTGAAGGATACAAAAAAAAACCCCAGTTAAATGCGTGGCTTTACACAAAACTCTTGTTATGTTAAAAGGTTGGCAACTTGATGTCTCCAAACTCTGGGAAAAAATCAAAGTCACTCTTCAAAGCAGCAAGTTTAGGGCTAACTTTCGTTTTAACTGACACACTTTTTAGCACAAGGTTGTCATCTGATTTAACCTTTCTAGGTATTTTTTTAGGAGGCTTAATACAAGTTTGTTCTTCAAAAGAACGATTGCGGATTAAAATTGCGCACTGCTTTATTTGTCTGGTCCGAGCCGACTGGCTCATTATAACCACTGCGAGAAGTATTTAACTTATCGCCTTCCTGAGAAGTGTTGTTTTGACTGCCCTGCAAACGTTGTTTGGCTGGCTCGCCTTGCACTCGGCTTTAAACGGTTTTGTCAACACTGGAAAATCGTTTGCAAGTTGGAGAGAGCTGTGGATTGCAGCGTTTAATTTAGTGGGCTGAACTACGGCACAAGTTTCGTTAGGGGGCGGGACGTTTACTATGTTTTCATTAGGCTGGCGCATGACATCTATTTTAGATAGGGCGTTTACGCCTAGAACTATAGGGAAAACAGAACTAGTAGCCTCGGAAACACAGGCTACAACTCGCAACTTTAAACCTTGATTTAATTTTAAAATTAAATTAACCTGTTGTAACTCAATCACACTATCACTCAAAACAGTTTTGCAAAACACTTTGTTTTAATCTAGGCCAGTTTTTGGCGATTTTACAACTAACGAGATTAATACTGCTCGCACTGTCACGTAGGCAAAGAACTTTATTTTTACCGACTCTGGCTTTAAAGGTGCTTCCTTTTAAAGTTTGCTGAGCGTTTTTGCTCAAGTTAAAACAGGCATTAGCTGTTTCAGTCTTTACTCTATTAAGTTGTGGACATCGGTTACGTAGGTGTGTGCTAGAATTACATTCGTAACAATACCTCGTTACCCCATTGTTAGAATTAACATTATTGCTCTTAGCAGGGCTATTTTGAGCATCAGCAGTTTTAGCGTCAGTGCTATTTAAGCTGCTGTCGTCACCCGGAGTCCCAGCTAGGTTAGCTCCGACATTTTGGCTTCTCTTGCCTCATTTGGCATTGTTACCAGCTTTAAAAGCGTGGCTGGTTCGCTGTGCATGTGTTTGCAACTTGCCTTTTTTCTGTGACTCTTCAACAGAAATCTGCTTGGACTGTGTCGCCCATTGGTCTGCTAATTTAGCCGCTTCTTCTAGCGTACCTAGCTTAGTTTGGTCGGGTAACCACTTACGAAGGTCTACTGGACAGCTCTTCATAAATTGCTCCATTAAAATTAAATTAGCAATATTGTCGTAATTTGAATTAACAGCAGCAAGAGACACCCATCGGTTGAACAGGGTTTGGAGTTCAAAAGCATAATCATGATATTGTACATCAGGATCTTTTTCAAGTGCCCTAAATTGCATTTGAACACTTTCCTTCGTTTGAATGAAACGATCTAATAGTTTAACCTTGACTATGTCATTGTTATGCATGTCTGCAGTCGTTAACTGTGAACGAACCTTAATGAGAATTTCCCCCATTATTGGTTGTAAAGCAACCCCCCATTCTTTCCTGGAAATTTTCTGTGTTTCCATGGTACGCTCAAAAATCTTTAAAAAAGAATTTATCTGGGACTTACCCCATTTTGTGATTACCCTAACTACATCTGCAATTTTTCCAGGCTTATCAACTGGTCTCGGTCTAGAGTTACTATAAGATAAGATAAGATAAGATAAGATAAGATAAGATGAATTTTATTTGCACAATGGGCAAAAGGGAGCTGGGAAGGGCAAGCCTCTTACACCCGTCCACAAAATTACAAAAAAGTAACTAAGAGACAAGAAATACAATCCTAAAAAGTAAACACAAAATTACAAAGTATTAATGAAAAACAAAATACAATTCCAAAAAGTATACAATGGAGGTTGGGAAAAACCTGGAACAAAAATAATAAGCGTCAATTCTTAGGCGGAGCGATGACTTATAATTGGGTAATCCCCAGTGATAGCCGGCAAGTGAGCCGTAAATCCCATCAACAAATTAAAGGTTTAAATAATATTCCTACGCAAAAATTTATCCAGGCAAGTGGTCTTCAAGCGAGTTTTGAAAACGGTGAGGCTGTTTGACTCGACCACTGATGATGGCAGACTATTCCAACAATTAACCACGTGATTGCAAAAAAAGATTTTTCTAGTATTTGTACGAGATTGCTGAACTACGAGCGTTCACGGATGACCTCTGGTATAATTTCCAGGGCGGAATTCAAAAAAGAGTGACGAGTCCACCTTTAAATTACCACGTAATAGAAGATAAGTAAGACATAGATCTGCTCTCAGCCTTCCAAGTTCGAGTGATTCGATACCCAGCATCCTAAGGCGATTACCATAAGTTACGTCCCTAAAACCTTTCAGATTTTTTATAAAATTACGTTGAACTGACTCAACATGGTCAATATCTCTTAATAAATAAGGAGACCAAACAGAGCTCGCATACTCAAGCAACGGTCTCACAAAGACTTTGAAAGCCCAAACAAGAGTAGTTGGGTCACCAGAGCGAAAGTACCTTTTTATAATAGCAGCACGTTGTTTTGCAGTTTTAACGATTTTATTACAATGCGTGGTAAAGCATAGGTCATTTGTCATCCAAATACCTAGATCTTTGATGACTGCAGTGACAGGCAAACTTTCTCCTCCAGATAGAAAGTAATTAAAAGACAATTTATTCTTGCCATAATGAATAATTTCACATTTGTGTTCTGCCAAAGGGAGTTGCCAGTCATAGGACCAGGATTTCAGGTTATTAAGTTCTATTTGCAAATTGTTGTGAGTAGAGTCATCCACCACTGCACCAAATTGTTTAACATCATCGGCGAATTTGATTAGAGCGATATCGCTGTTAGAAGATTTGAGGTCATTGATAAAAATAATAAAAAGTAACGGACCCAGGACAGATCCTTGTGGGACCCCACTGGTGACCGTAAGGGGTGAAGATCTTTCACCCTCAAGCTCAACCCAGTGTTTCCTACCAACTAAAAAATCCTTCAGCCAATTCAATAACTTACCACTAAACCCGTAAATAGGCAATTTCATTAGCAATTTTTCGTGACTAACTGAATCGAAAGCTTTAGCATAGTCCAGGTAAATTACATCTACAGGGATACCATGGTCGATGTGTGAGGTCCAGAAATCTAAAGAAAACAATAGTTGAGTGCTGGTAGATCGTCCTTCAACAAAACCAAATTGGTTATTAAAAAGCAGATTATATCTATCAATATGGTCGACCATTTCCCGTTTAACGATTGTTTCAAAAATTTTAGAAGATACACAAGTCAGCACAATGGGGCGATAGAAGGGTCGGATGTTTCACCCTTTTTAAAAATCGGGGAATTTTTCCTGTTTTCCACAGAATAGGCAAAACACCTGTGTTAAAAGACAATTCACAAATCCATGATAGTGGAACACAAATTTCGTGCTTGATTTCCTTAAGCAAGAATGCTGATAGACCATCAGGGCCAACCGCATAACTCGGTTTGATTTTAAGAATAGCTTTCAACACTTCTTCTGCAGTAATAGTCCTAACTATACATTCGGGGCGTTAAACTGGAATGTTATGTCAGACTTGAAGCCATTTTCAATTGTAAAATTTTTTAAAAATTCGTTTGCATAAACATTTGCTTTATCGTTTGGTTCAAGAATTAATTTAGGTCCTATTTTAAGCGGCGGAAGGGTACGGCACCTACTGGATTTAGTTTTAACAAACTTATATAGGCTGGTTAGATTTCCTTTTTTTATAAGATTCTGTTCGGTCACAATTTCGAACTTGCGCAATGCATTAGAGTGTAAATTTTTGTAAATATTAAATTTTTTTAGATTAGCTGTAGTCCTCTCAAGTCTATAAATTCTCCATAATTTAAGCTTTAACCTGGCTAATTTTCTTATGCAAAGTGGAATGTAAACCTTGGAGCTTTTCCTGTAGTTTGAAGTACTATCATATGATTGTTTTACAGATAAATGAATACAGTCTAATACAAGTCTAACAAAACATTCATACATACGGTTCACATCTGTTAGAGGTAGAAGGTACTCTGGCCACGGGACGAGACCGAGGTTATATCTTAGTTTATCAAAATCCAAAGGCTGTGGCATCGAGTTGGTTTTTTGATGCACATGCACATATTTTGCACCCGCAACCTGGAAACCGACCATATGGTGGTCACTACCACCAAGGTTAGCAAAAATATTAATGTTAAAGACCATTCGGTCGTTCGATACAAGAATGAGGTCTAAAATGTTAGGGCCCCGTGTAGGTTCAGTTACAATTTGCGTTAGCCCCAACTCGGAGGTAAAGTCAAGAAAAAATTTACCATTTTTGTGACTAGCAGAAGGAACATCCCAATTTACGAATGACATGTTAAAGTCACCGAGTACGATTGTATCCAAGGAAGTCGAATGGAAAAAAAGATTTATATCAGAACACATGGACTTGATTTGAGTGCAATTATACTTGTCGGGTAAGTAGCCTAGAATAAACCGAACACTCAGTGTCATTAGATCAATACATAGACTTTCACTCCGAGTTCCAGAACCTACCAAGATGCAGGGGAAAAAGTTTCTATAAGCTATTAACAGCCCACCTGCCCAGCCATCACGATCTCTCTTAATTAGGGAGTAAGAAGAGTTACCCAAAATGAGACCATCTGTATGTGACTGTGATAACCAGGTCTCGGTTACAAAAATAAAGTCATATATACTGGATTCCAATAACAATTTAAAGGCCTGTAGATTTGAAAATATACTCCGGGCATTGACAAGTAAACAGTTTAGGAACTTATGACTTATGAGCCATTTGACCATTGGGAGTCCTAGTTAAAGTTTTAATCCCCATCCAGCTGTTTGGGCCATCATGATTGGGTACGCCCATTATCCATTCCAGTTTCCCTGGTATAAATGATCACTAATGGAAAGCGATAATTCGCACGACAGGATAGATTTTCCATACCTCGTCAGATGAATCCCGTCGCGTGAAAAAGTTCTTTTGTCTTCCAGAAGCTGGTTCCAAACAGAGACAAAATTAGCACCCAACCGGGAGCACAAACGGTACAGCTCGCTGTTAGTACACACAATATTATTGTAGCTGCTGGCATTTAAGTTTCCTGGTTGGGGCAACAAACCACAGCACACAATATTAGCATCAGGTATAATGGTTTTAATTTTCATTATTACATTTCCTAAGTGTTCAGCAATTGCTGATGGTAAATCAGTATTAATGTTATTTCCTCCGACACAAAGAACTACAGTAGTGGTAGTCAAAACTGTGGTAAGTACGGCATCCAGTTTTGCTGCCAATTGCTCGACACGGAGACCTGGGTAGGTCCATACAAATGACTTACTCGACACATTCTGTAGTCTCAATGCACGAACGTGTGAGTCCCCGATAATAATAACTTCGGAATTAGTGTTGCTCGAATTACATATGTACTGTTTATACTTAGCAGGATTTACATGAAAATGGGTTCGGTTTGTGGAATTCATTATTGAAGGGTTGCTTCTTTCCAACGTTTCGATACGTCCTCGACTAACTCTCCCGTGACATGGATTAGCAGCAGGAGGCACACAAACACTAATATTGTCCTTAGATGGCAGGGTAGAGCGTGTAGTTTGATTTTGGTCGCATGTCAAACCCAATGGACTCGGAGTTATGAACTTGGCCTCTTGAATTTTTTCGACTTGGTTGATATGGGTGGAGGCCACCTGTAAAACCCCGGGCTTCGGCTGTAACAGAATAGTGTTTACTTCAATACGCCTCGCATCAGCACTATAAGTTGGTAAAATAGATGCTCTGAAGCTTTCCAATGTCATAGAGATTTCCTCGAGGGCGTTAGCAAACTGTAAGGATTGTTGCAAAATTGTGCGTTCTAATTCATACTTTAAAGTCAGTGAATTAATGGATATGAGCTCTTTGAAAGAGTCATGAAATGAAATGATGGTGTCATTCAGAAATTTACAACGATCACGCCACAACTTGTTATGTTGTTCGATTAGTTTTTCACAATACAGTTCCACCGACCTGTTCAGTACAGCACAGTTACATGGAGTAGGATTTCTCCCATCGTTATTATCCGTGGGTTTCGTTGCTGTCGATGCCTGTAGGAGATCGAGGATCAAATCCAGCTTTGAGTTAAGACCAGCCAAGTCAATGTCGCGTTCCAGACGATCAATGTCACGGGATGCCTGCAGTTGACGTACCTCAGATTCCACCTTGGAAAAAGATTTGGATAACACCGCATTGTTAGCCCTACACTCCTCATTGGAAGTCCAACGCTCGGTCAAGGATTTAGTATAGGTGCTGGAAAAGTACCGCGAAGGGAGTATGAAACCAGTTGGTGATGGGTCGGACAGGCATAGGTCCGGTGTTGTAGAGGCTGGTGATACTGGTGGAAGATCAAGAAAGTCCATAACAGGGGTAGAAGTCTTGTTTGATGGAGCAGTTCTTATCGGGGTTATTACTGTCTCCCAATTTGGCTCACTATTTTGGTGATGCTTCTTATGTTTTTTCCTCCTGGTGGTGATGTTTGTGCCAAGGGTAGGTATACCACCAACAAAACTTCGCCGCACAATCCGTTTAACTATACGCTTCAGTTTCACAGAGGCTGACTGAAGAGGCATAATGGAGAGGGGTTAGAGCACTTAAACGGACTAGGCAGCTTTACCACATTTAAAAAGCATCCTTCAACTGAGTTCAACCATATATGACATCAAAGGAAAATATAGTGGCAAAGCCTCCCCAACACGTACCGAAACCAAAACAGTTCTTGGAAAATTCACCACAAGTCTATTTTCCCCCCTTTTCCTTTCTTCTTTCTTTTGTTGTCTGAGCACCACCACACTAAAAGCACGTTTCTTCGTTGAGAGATGATTTCTTACTCAAGTAAATAATGTGGAAACACAGCCACAATGTAGCAGGCTTATCCCATGCAGTGTCCCACAGAAAACATTTAAGCAAACAGTCACTGTAATAGCAAAAAAACAATTTAAAAAATAGAAAGAGGCACAAAAATCAAAAAAGAACTGCAGAAGAAATGTCAGATGTCCCAGGGAACCACCTCGGTCGAATATACAAAGAAAAAAAATTTGTTTGTTAAAAAGTTCTGTGGCTGGGCTTGACCCAGGGATAAAAAATGGTATACGATAATACGATTTTCAAAATGGATGCCCCCACTAACTGGATGAAAACAAACACTTGAAACACCAATACTTCACTCAAAAGTCAAGCAGACAGGCCCAACGTACACTCACGACGTACCAAAGGTATTCACAGTTCACAATGACTCACCAAACGGGGGGCCACTGCAGTAAAAACTACATTTCAATCCAGATTTTCAAGAGCACATGTCAAAGATCATTGTCTTACAGGTTCATATCCTATCATACCTATAACCATACCTATAACTGGTATTATTTGCATCTGCTGTTAAAAGAGCAGTTAAAAGAGCCAGTTCTATTTGCTTTTTAGTTAGGAGTAATGCCTGGGCTACTCTTTTTAATTCAAGCTCTTTAGCTTGTTTGTCAGACTCCTTAGCCTGCTGGCTAGTTTGGGAGCTTGGGTCTGCGAGCCAAATTTCATGGGCTCTAACCCTAGCTGCTTCAGCTATGTCTTGCGCCCTGTGGGCGTCACCACGTTGTGTTTCAACATCTCTAAGCCTTAATTCTTCAGCTTTAAGATCAGCTTCCCTTCAAGCATCAAGAAACGTAACATTTCCGTAAAGAAAAAACCCTCGTGTGTGGGGAAGGTAAGGAGCTCATTAATGGTTAAAGGCGTGATAGCCAACTCAATAGTAAGAAATTGATCCCTTTTTATTTTTTTTCCGCTCTACATGTTGCAAGTGTACAAGGGGGTCAACATTCCTTTATATGTTAAAACATATTTCCTAGAATTATTTGTTTTTAAAGTATGACTTTCCTACTAGGGATGTCTAATTTCATGGAGTTAGAGAGTATATATAATTTGAGTTGAACTTCCCCACACAGTGGTATGGCGTGGGCCTGATTCAAGATGTATTGGTATGGAGTATCTAGACTTTGGTTGTTTATTCAGTCATGCGTGTAGTAAAGGCATATGGTTTAAGCCTAGACGGGACTGAAGATCGTGATGACACCCCTGCCATGCAGCTGTACCGTCTCGATAGCGGGACGTCCGACTCCATCTTGAAAGTGGTTGACAAACCAGTGGACTTAAACCACTGTAAACATGTTAGCCACTCCAGGAGTGTAACTCTTGGTTATGCTGTGGGACCAGTGCAGATACATGGGACAGATGCAAGTGGTGAGACCTATGGGAATGTAGTTACTCTCTCAGATGCAATATATGTACCCAATGCAAGAACTAATCTTGTTTCCTTGGGGGCACTTCGAAGTGGATATAAATGCTATACCCGGTTAAAAGGTATATACAGTAAAACCTCAGTTATCCGAACCCCGATTATGCGAACACCCTGATTATCCGAACTGCCATTGGCCAAGAAAACTGGCATATTCCGAGCTCCGAGTAGGCCTAAAGAAAATATCAATACTTGCTGAACCCAGTCAATCTTGGAATGCTAACAGCCACTGGGTGTTCTTCTACAGTATTTTTTACAACTCCGAAATTTTTTTAATATTTTTATTACCGGGCAAGTAAAGTTGTTACTTGGCCTCAAATATTACCGATCATCGATAGCGCTCCCGCAATCTGTCGCGATCCGCCATCGTTGTCTCCTAGCTGGCCATTCACAAAGAACGCGCTCATGCTAGTTCCAATGAGGCGACCTTGACTCGCTTCGCGTGACGTCATATTATGACTGGCCCCAATGCCACGTGCCACTAATGAACCAATCGGAGCTAGCGAGTCGCAATACTACAGAACGCGCCAACGGCTTTTGAAACAGCGCAGTTATTTGGAGGAAAAGGCAGTGACGTATAAGGCAGCGGGAAAGGGGATTTCCCCGGGATTTCCAGATTGCAAATGCGACAAGTTGGTGACCGAACGATGCTTGTTTAATGAATCGGCCTCCGTTCGCTTGAACCAAGCACTATTTTCAGCGCTTATATTATAATTATTATTATTATTATATTAATTATATTTTTTTACTTAACTGAATGGCAACCTTGAAAATATGAATAAAGGTTGTTTGTAGGTAAATAATACTGGTTTTGCCCGTAATTTTTCCCTTGCATGCAGTACGGCTGGTTTATTAACATTAATCGGATTATCCGAATTTTCGATTATCCTAACTACCCTTGGTCCCAATTAGTTCGGATAATCGAGTTTCTACTGTATATTCAGGGTCCCAGGCCTCCAAACACACTAAAACTGTTTTTCCGTCAATGGGAAAATCTCTTTGAAACCTTGCCTGTACAATCACGATCAAGCCCATTCATTAGCGCTAAAAATAAACCCTATGTGCGTAAACGTAGACGAAAATGTAATAAATTCGTCGCTGATGAACAATTACTGAGGAAACGTAAGTGTTGTAATGTTACGACCTCAGTAGGACTTATTCGTCATCTAGAAGGGTGTACCGTTGCACAGGCCAATGCATGTATTGAAAGACCGTCAATCACAGCACCATCAACCGAGCCTAGAACAACACAGCATTCACAGTTAATGTCTAACTCTACTAGTAACTGTATTTCATAATGTACTGTGCCTGCAGTTAGCCTCCCTTCTGGGTCCGATTTCAATGCTAATGATTGTTGTCCTTTTGTGCAAAGCAAATAGGATAGTTGGGTGACGTGTGATAATGCTGTTGTAAATACAGCGATACCCACGTATTTTAAAGAAGCTATGGCATCACCTGAGAAAGAGAATTAGAAAAGAGCAATGAGGGAGGAATTGAAAATAATGGAAGAGCTAAAAGTGTGGGAATTTGTCCCTAGGCCTCCTGATGAACGTGTCAAGTGAACGTGGGTTTATACCAAAATGTTCAATGCAGACGGCACACTCCTCAAATATAAAGCCCGTCTTGTTTGTGGTACAAATTTACGACCAGGTGTTATCAGGATGCAGCAATCCTGTAGTAAAGGCGCAATCCTTAAAAATCCTTTTAACCCTGACTGGATCTAGAACTACGTCACCAAGACCTTTGATGTTAAGAGTGCTTATATTAATAGTTTTTTAAAAGACCGTGCATATATGGCACCCGTACATGGTAGTGGGACCAAGGGTGTCATGGTATGTTTACTAAAGAAGGCCCTGTATGGCTATCCAACTTCCGGAAGATGTTGGTTCTTGCCCCTCCGTTCCATCCTATTGAAATGTGGGATGACTCAATTAAGTGACCCGTGTGTCTTCACACTCACCCACGACAAAGAGTCTGTAGCCCTCTGTTGTCACATGGACGATTGTTTTTTAACTGGTATTGCTACACTGATGGATACTTTGGTTCAGAAAATTACGGGTTTCCTTACACTTGTTGAAACCTCTAGTCTATACCTAGGTTACTATATTGGATGTTCAGAATTGGGTATTTTCTTGGTACCGACCAAATATGTAGATCGTTTGGTGAAAACGTATGGTTTAGATCGAGCAAAGCCCACCAAGACTCCTTCCCTTACCACCCAGTCACTTGATGATACTCATGAGTCAGAACCGTGGGATACGACTCAATATCAAGCTATAATTGGATCCTTATTGTATATAGCCCAAGGGACACGCCCTGATATTTCCTTTAGTGTGTGGAATTTATCCTGCTTCTCCCAAAACCCTACTAAGATGCATTAGAAGGCAGCGAAGGGTGTTGTGCGTCATCTCCACACTACTAGGAGGGTCCGTTTACTCTTCCCTTGGGGTCATGAACAAATGCTTCTAGCATTGACAGATGCGTCGTGGAATGCGACATTTGATGCTAAGGGTTTCTCGGGCTACCTGGTAAAACTCCTGGGAAGTTTAGTATTTTGGAAATCACAAAAGCAATCTGTTTGTTTAAATAGTAAGGAAGCTGAGTTAGTTGCTCTTACTAAATGTGTTCGTGAGTTACTATGGGCTCACATCATGTCTCAGGAACTACAGTTAAACATAGGTTACTTACCCCTGCAAGTATTCACGGATAGTCATTAGTCTAATTCAAAAGATCAATTTAAATGCTCAGTCGAAACACTGTCCGCAAATTGCGGTTCATACGTGATAACGTGTCAAAAGGTTTTATAAATGTGACCTATTGTCCCACTGATGAGTTACCACCGGACATTTTGACTAAACCTGTATCGTTCCAAAAACTTTGTAGATTCGATAAGGATTTTAATTTGGTCGGACGTTATGTACCCTGACTAACAATGATGTAATCTAGATATGTATTCTAAGGCATGACATTTGTTATTGTATTCTTAAAGGCGTTTTTACGGCATACGCCATAATCATCCCCTGTTAGGGTCTAACTTTTCCCCTTAAACGTATCTTAACTAGTACTATTGACGATATTGTAACATTCTCTTTTGTTTTGTGAGATGTGGATCGATACCATGCTATGCTACTCTGTGGGACACATCTTCCCTACACACGAGGGAGGATACGTAGTGAATTATTATTTTGCGTATGTGTAAGATTGTACCTTAATGCATAATAAGAGCCAAAACACTTACTACGCCTACAGGAGGAAAATGTGGGAACCGGATTCCCGTTCCTGCACTGAAGTAGCCATAGCAATGTTTTGCTGCTGCTAACCGTATCGTAAAGATACATGTTCGCATAGTACGCAATAATGTTTAAACGAAACAATAAACAATACCTTCGTGTTATGGAGGATTACGTGACAATAGGGTGATGACACGGTACTTGGCTTGTCTCTTCCCGTTCTGTCTCTAAATATGAAGCATGATGTCTAATAACTCACTCGGTTGCTACGATGAGTAAGCCGACGGGATGATTTCCCCGAAATACTAATCGGAGCTTCAATAGGCGTGTAGCCTGGAGTTGATTGAAGAAACCGAAATGTAAACACCATTATGTAACGGAGACGATTTCCGTCAACAAGAAATGTCAAGACGAAAGTTCTGTCCAAGATGTCGGACCAATAAGTATCGTAATGTGTGCCATGGTATATAGCAACCCTACTTCCCAACAAGAATAAAGCTGTCATCGTTGCCGTAAACATCTTCTAAGCCTTCCATTCCATCTTTGACGTCTGAAGTAGCACGATCCACACATCCTCTGATAATAGTGTTGGTAGCAGTATCGCCGTATATCACAAAAATCACTTGTAGAATGTTACAAAGTAATGGCCAGAAAGTGCACAAATATACGGTATGTTAAAACTCCGTTTTAGCTCAACTCTGACCCATTATCAAAGGTCGCATAAAAGTAAAACCAAATTACAAATAACACAAAGTCATTCAGATCCATAAAAATGTCAATTTTTGAATAAATTTATTTTTGAGAGCTATCCATTGGTGCTAATAATAATTCAGCAGCTCGTACAGTTTTTTAGTTATTTAGCAAGAGCTAAAACGTAACCAAAAATTAACCTTGAAAATCTTGTTAACGGCGTACACAAAAAAAAATAAATAGGAAGGAAATCCCAATGGGCTAGAGAAGAGTTAAATATGGATACAAACCTTTGCACGTTGCCTTTTGGACTTAATGAAAGACTGCCTGACATTTAAGTCCAAAAAGGTAAAATAAATAGTTCTGCATCTGTGCAAAAACCGGTAAACAGCGTTGACAGCGATAATATTCAGACGTGTTAAATTATATGAATACACTTATATCACCTCCAAAAATCTTTCTACAACAGTTCACTTGAATTTTCGAGGAAGAAAACACCGTTCCTCTTCTTCAGAAGACCACACCACAGCAGAGAAAGTTTGTTCGATGTGTGCTTACTCCATGTTGCACTGTTGCACTTTAAATCTTCTTGCACGTGCTGCCGACCACTGATCTCTTAAGTTATTCACTAGAGGGCCGCTCGACGACTGCAGTCCACTTCGTGTCTAGTTTGGTAATTAGAGGCAATGGGACAAATTCTTCAATTAGGTCGTGGGAAGGGCCAGTAAGGTTCATGAGAGGCACTCGTCGACGAGAAAACCTTTTAATTGCGAGGGATTCAAGTGCCCAGAGGTGTGCTCCTTGTTTGGTGTTGGAGTGGAGGAGCACTGGCGCCTGGTTCCAAGCGATATTGTGGTTTGTCTTGTGATGATGTTGGGCAATCCATTCAATTTTTTCCCTCGTCGGGTGTCTCCTATGTGATCCTTGAGTCTTAATTCCAGACGGGTTTCGTTTCTCCGATGTAAGTGGCATTACATTCCAGGCACGGCACCCGATAGACCACTTTTTGAAGATTGTGTACCTCAGGTGGTGGTAAGCACAAAACGGGCCTATCAGCCGGCATCACAAATGGGGAGAGGGGGGACTGGCCGGTGGGGGTGCACTATTCTTTGATTTGCTTTGGGTTGGGTAGCGATGGGGGGGACGGTGGGGAGGCGGGGGAGAAGGCGGTGAAGCATCAGTAACGGCAGGTTTGGAGCGCAGCAACTTTTGATATTGGGAGGGATTGCCCAACATCATCACAAGACAAACCACAATATTGCTTGGGACCAAGCGTCAGTGCTCCTCCACTCCAACACCAAACAAGGAGCACACCTCCGGGCACTTGAATCCCTCGCAATTAAAAGATTTTCTCGTCGACGAGTGCCTCTCATGAACCTTACTGGCCCTTCCCACGACCTAATTGAAGAACTTGTCCTATTGCCTCTAATTGCCAAACTAGACACGAACTGGAATTTGGTTGCAGTCGTCTAGCGGCCCTTTAGTGAATAACTTGGAGATCAGAGGTCGGCAGCACGTGCGCGAAGATTTAACGTGCAACATGGAGTAAGCGCACATCGAACGAACTTTCTGTGCTGTGGTGTGGTCTTCTGTAGAAGAGGAACGGTGTTTTCTTCCTCAAAAATTTAAGTGAACTGTTGTAGAAACATACCTGGAGGTGATGTAAGTGTATTCATATAATTGAATATCTTTGCATCTGTATTTTTTTTTTTAATGCATATTAATATGTAAACAATTTTGTATGAAAAAAAATTATTTTGAATCGACATTGGTTTAATTATGCTTAGCTGCCACCTATATTGGTAATAGCTGCATAACCAGGATCTGTGGTGAAAGTGTCTTCCTTCTAATTAGAAACCCGTATTTTCTGCAAAAGTTATTTGTTGTTTCCACGATACTTTCTGTAGCGAAAAAGTAACGAGGCTGCAGTAATGTTTGCAAATTCTGCAACACAAAATTCAACATAAAGTGTGACACAATCGTAAGCTTAATGCAAAACATTTTTGTTGTATTTACATAATCACGAACAGAGTTGAATCCCTGTCAATTTTCTTCACCTATCTTGAAATTAAAAAGGAAGTAACCTGGTGTACATTTGGAAGATTACCCACACTGTTACGGCGATTTTTTTTTCTTGGTTTGCCTAATTTGTCGATTTAGTCAAAAAGTATCCCAATTCTGCAAAAAAAAAAAAAAAAAACCTTGATTCTGCAAATCCGTGAAATGAAGTTTGATTCAATGAACTCCTGGTAATGCAAATATCGCCTATTTGATGGAAATTATAAAATGAAAAATGCAATAGTTTCCAGAAATTCAGCAAACGTCTGTAATTGCAGAAAACACATGCCTCTGCTTATAACTGTGCCCACTTATTTTTGTTGGAAGTTATTGGCCCCAAACTGCAATTTTCCTCGTTATACTTTAGCCACCTTATGTTCGGGCCAGTACTACAGTGTGAAGTTACTTGCTATATGAGCATTGCACATACATGGACAACACCACAAATTGCTCACACCATAATTTTTACAGTAACATTTTTTTTTTTTCAGGTTAAATTATCTCTATTATTACCTGGAACTTACGTTTGGCCTCACACAGGGCCAACAAATTGTAGACTGAGGGCACACTTGGGTTTAGTTGTACCTAAAGGACCAAAGATTAGAGTAGCAAATGAAACTAGGTAAGATTAGACAATAGTTCCACTAGCATATTTTATCATTTGAAAATATATGTTGCGCAAAAATGCGTTAGTGACGATTTTATAACTAAGTGGGTGTTCATGGGATGTTATAAACATTTTTGTGAAAACATTATTTTCATTTTCCTCAAAAAATTGTAGCTTAAATTCATTGGAAAACTAAGCACAATTACGCGTAATTTCAAAAACAAAGATACATCAATACCTTAGCAAATTTTCGATAGTTAAATAACAGTTGGTGATGTGCAGTCGCAGCCAACAATCAAGCCCTTGTACCGTCCGCACACTTAAAGGGCAAATACATCCATTTTGACATGCATGCTTTTCTTTTGGATCATTTACACAATAAATAAATACAAGAATTGCGGTAAGAATACGTTACGTACGTGCGATACAACAATTTAATTATTGCATCACCAAAACACTACATGGAGACCGCCATTGTTTTGCTGGAACGCGCAGAAATTAATGCCGACTGATGTCACTCTTCTATTTCGACTCACAGCCAATTGAGATAGCTTTATTGGCTGTGAGAGCTCGAGCGTCGGACGGCCTTTGCTGGCCACTGGCCACTACAACTGTCGGCCAGCTAAGGCCGTCAGACGCTTGAGCTCTCACAGCCAATAGCTATCTCAATCGACTGCTAGTCGAAATCAAAAAGTGACATCTGTCGGCATTAATTTCTGCGCGTTCCAGCAAAACAATGGCGGTCTCCGTGTCGTGTTTTGGTGATGCAATAATTAAATTGTTGTATCGCACGTACGTAACGTATTCTTACCGCAATTCTTGTGTAAGTGATCCAAAAGTAAAGTATGCATGTCAAAATGGTTGTAATTGCCCTTTAAGTTCCCTCTCCTAATGTTGTCCCAACATTTGCTGTAAAAAAACTTCAGTCCCTGAGCAATTTTAACTAGTACTTAAACTAGCACTTACTAGTGCTGTCTTGATGTTAAAAGTGCAACAACAATTAGATGGAGTAACGATGTGTTTTGCTTATTAGTTGTAAAGTCTGAACTGTAGTGTTATTCATAGCCGAATATTCTGTACTCTCGTTTTTCTGTCCCCAGCCATCATCTATCTTTTCATTGTAGCACTGTATTGTTCTCGCTGCCTTTGCTTTACTGAGGTGGATGGGTTTATTAATTGTAGTTGTGTAGAAAAAGCAGAGAGGAAAGGTGGTGAAAGGTAGGGATGTTTTTGCTTTATGATACCATGTCTTCAGCATGAATGACCGCCATCGTAGGCATGTTAGCCCTGAAGGAATAACACTTTTTTATAGCCGACGAAAATATCATTACCTTATTTATACTAGCAGTTTTCCCTCAGAGCTGCAGTTTTCCCTAGAAGTTGAAGTTGCCTTCCCTGCTTGGCTCTTACCTTACCGCGCATGCGCCGGGCTTCCTTATATAAACCCACGCGCTGCAGCGGATACCATCATTTCTCCTAGGATGCTCGCCGCGTGCGGTCGCTCACGAGCTTGCTACCCCGGTTATCCGCTGCCGCTTGCCTTCAGTCCGCGGTGGTTGCCACCATCCCCCGTCCGCTGTACCTACGGTCCCAGTGGCTATCCGTGGTTGGACTCGTCCTCCGCATATTCTCCCTAGCCATCCGTTAGGATTTGCTCGAGTGAAAGGTCGCCAAGGCGTTCCTCCTTCATCGCCTACATTCATCCTTCAAGGACATTGTCCTGTGTCTGCTGTACCTACAGTTCCGGCAGCCATCCACGGTTGGACTCGTCCTCCGCATATCCTCTCTAGCCGTTCGCTGGGCTACGCCCGTGTGGAGGGTCGACAAGGGATTCCCCCTTCCTCGCCTGCACTCATCCTTCAGGATTGGGATTGTCGGGACTAACTACGAGCCCTGGTTACCTTGTTTCCATCCTGCCTGCCGCGGCTGTCAGGTTCAACTGCTGCATCTCCACCCATCCTCTGGGTTCCTAGGATAGGATCTGTCCCCTGGTCGTCCCGGCCAAGCTCACTTGCAGATCCGCCGCGATCCTTACCTACGTACTTCAGCGCAGGCTACCATGGATCATAGCCATCCTCGTTCCGCTGCACCGATCGATAGGTCCGTCTCTCTTCCAGGGGATGCTAGCGCGTCCCCCGCCAGCGCGTCCTCCGCCCCCTGGCCACCGTCTCCACGGCATCACCACGATCCTCGAATCCATCTCTCTCAAACCTCAGTTCGACGCTCCGGACGACTCCCTGTCTTGCCTCCCGTTGTGCGCCATCCGCGGCAGCCTCCATCCGTTCCGTTTCCTAAGCTCACTGCAGCTTTTCCTTCCACAGGAAAGAGATGAGCCTTCCGTAAATTTGGAGGCCGGTTCACTTCGTCCTTGTCTCATCAGTCAAGCCGTCTTACGTCAACAGTCCTCTCGCCTCCGGCTCCGCTTCTGCCATCCCCGGTTGTCTATCCCACTGGGATCCGACTGGCCTTTGTCTCCAACTTTTCAGCCACTTCCTGGCCTGCGATTGCCGATTCCATTTTTCCATCCTTTTGGCATCCAACTACCTGGGGGGGGGGCATCTTCGACCTCTTCCTTACCATTGCATACACTCGGCCTGGGCTGCAGTGAGTCCGTCGGATCAAAGAATCATTATGCAATCCTCCGGCCAATCTCTCCGGATCTACCTTCCTGCACCGAGGATATCTCACCTCCATCATCTCCCTCGCTGTTCTAGCCTTTCAGTCCTCCAAACAATAAAAAAAAAAAAAAGACAAACCGAGAGAAGAGGATGACCGCCGAGGACAGACAACCTCCTTCACGCAGATCCTAACCAACAACTTAACCCTTTCATCTGCAGGAATAACCTCAAATAATGTAATCCCGCTATCCACACATCAAGTCTTTTTTCTCCATTACAGCGCTCCTCCATCTTACCCTCGTCCTCAGGAAACAAGGACCAAGGTCTCCATCTTAAGCCACCAGACGGCTCCACCTCATGCTACCGCCACCGTGGGGATTTTCAAACTCAAACTACAACCGCCAACCGTCGTTCTCTCTTGGATTCAGCTCAGCCATGGCGGATAGCTCTTCATCGGAAGATTTGGATCGTACTCCTCGTTCTTCATCTTCAGCGCTTACCACCATCAACGTTCCTTCACCCAAAAATGCAAGTGCCCCGGATTTGCCTTTCCTCTGCCAAAACCCAGACTTGATCCCCATCCTTGTTGCCAGCGCCACTGGCTGTGCGATGGTTCGCAAAAACGTTGGGAAGTCTGTGTCACATTATCCCCCTCTCAATGGGCCGTAATTAGGAAACATCTTCAATCCAAGCAACGGGCGGACCGGGCCCATCGTCAACGCGCCTTGGCTGCAGCATCCGCTGCGGGTAATCAATCCTTCCCTGATACGGCCCTTGTCACATCTCCGTTCCCGGATGCATCGAGACGGTCTTCTCATCCTGTTCCTCCGAGGATGCCACCAGTTCCTATCCTATCAAAACACCAAAGATTCGGTTTGTCTTAGATTCATCCTCACCAACCTCGTCTAACGTGCCGGTCATTCCACGAAAAGGTGCTCAATCCTCCACGTCCGCACGGTGGGAACACCGTCACTCCACTCAGGACCTGCTACCTTTGACAAGTTCCATTCCGGCTGTGCCAGGAACCTCCGGCGTCAAGCTACCGGCAGGTATCTTGAAGAAATCGAGCGTCCCGATTCGACCAGCAGTCAGGGTGAAACGAGCTGTTCAGCGATTAGCACCGCTGGCCCTTCACCTTCACAATCCGTCAACCTGCAAGTCCACGACTGCTCCCGCACCCACAGCCCACACTTCAGCCTCCCACGGCTCTGGAATCCGTCTTACGGTCCCTCCATCCCAAGAAGCTATTCCCACAGATCCTTCGCTTGCCCCCTTTCCCTCTCCAGTCGTCCTCCGAGAAGCGTTGTCCAGCGGATTACACCTGTCGCCCTCCGAAATGGAGAATCTTCAATTTAACATTGACTTTGTGCTTCGGTTCGTGCAAAAGTTTTCGTCGGACTACTCAAATCTTCGGCAATCCCTGGCGGATCTACCAATCCTCCGACAATCTGCCTTGGATACTCTGAAAGCGGAAAATGCTCTTCTACGTGCAACGAACGAGGCATTGACGAACGAACTGGAACTCGTTAACCAGAAATACCGGTCCCAGCACCTCAACTACGCCCTTCTCAAAGCCCATTATAATTGGGTAACCCCAATTCCGTCCTCGCCACCCTGGCGAGCGTACTATTCTGCACGTTCACGCGCCCGACGTCTCCGTTCAGCGCTATCCATACTAGGAACGCCTCCTTCCTCACGGCCGACCACCCAAGAAACGCCAACCCCGTCTCCGGCCTCCCTTTACCGTGCACCCCTTTCTCCCCTGCCGTCGCCTTTCCATGATCCTCTGCAACGCCGCCAGCTTTTCTGACGAATTCTAGCGAAGAAGGCACTCCCCTGCTGCCGCCTCCGGATCTCTGCTCAATCCTCTCTCCAACCGGCATTGGCCATCAATGTCATCGACGTACCGTCCGAATCCGTAAACAACGGGGCCCTTCCTCGACTTCTGCATCCTCTGTTCCACCGCTCCCTCCACCTGCGGATATGCCGGTCAGTTAACCCCCCCCCGTGACTCAGGATCCTTCCCCGGCAGCGCTCTGGCAACAATACGCCGTTATTCCTCAATTACCAAATTTTTCCCGATACTCGGTATGGCAGTATGATGATGCCCCCGACTTCTGTCCAGCTTTTTACAGTATCCGCTGCAACAACCGAACGACAGACGGTGATATGCCATGCTCCCCTTGTCGCTCCAAAGCGACAGGGGTAGCCTTCGGTTTTCGTATGGCGCCAGACTAGGCTGCTACACCATCCCGGACTCTTACCATCTGTCCGTCAGGTCAGCCCACCCATGACAGTCCTGACTTTCATGTGTATCCGTCTAGCCCGAACTCTCGTTCATCGACTCACCTTTCCTAGTGCAGTATATTCAGTGTTTTTGCTTACGGACCAACTCCTTCTTCCTTCCCTTCCAACAAAAAAAAAAAAAAAAAAACAAACGCAACAACATGATGAGAAGGAACGAGAACGGATGGACACGGACCCTCACCGATGACATCGTCCGCTCCGACTCCGACCACCAACGCTCTCCACCATGGTTGAGTCAGCTATCCTGCGCCTCTCACTGCTGCCTCACCGGATTACTCCAGCCTCCAATACTCCTGTTCCGCCATTACAAGACTCACATACCACCAAGCTTCCCACAAGCTAACAGGGTTCATTTTTACACTTGATCTCTTATCCTTATCCCCATATGACAGACCTCTGCATGCGATGTAGCTAAGACAAATAATTAATTATGACAACTAATTCACTCTCCCGCACGCCTGATCTCACTCATCGTTGGCAGATAGCGCGTATCGTTATCCGGCTACACCGCTGAGAGGACACTCCTCCTCCGCTCCAGAGTGAAAGTGATCAGGACAGCAGATGGGTCTTCATAAAGGCCTTATGTGCCTGGGGTAGCCGTCTCGTACCGCGGGATGCCAGACTTAAACGCCCCCAGCTCCTTTTAGGGGTAGCACCTAGCTCTCCACCGGGTTACAAAGTCTGCTAGTATAAATAAGGTAATGTATATTTTCGTCGGCTATAAAAAGACTAAAATTGCAGGGCCTGCACTTGCTTAATTTTAGTTTCTACTTGCCGTGAAAAAATACATTACCCCATTTATTAGCATTCTCCTTCTCAAATGCTGTTTCTACTAGAGATAAAACGAGTTCTTCCGGTTCGCTTAGCTACTGCGCATCTCTACTGAGCAGCCTCCATCATATATAAACTCGATGCGGAGCGGCGGCTCACCTTTTCTTCTCTAGCCGCCACGCTGTTCACTTCCGGTTTGACTGTGCTTACCTCCAGTCCCAGCACCAGCCAATCCGCATCCGCATCCGCTTCGATGCCGCGAGCTAAGGGGATGCTGAGGGTATCCCCCATTCCTCGCTCATCCACTTCCCCTCTTCCGCCATCCTTCGAGAATGCTGAGGTTCTCGAAATTACTACCGAACAGGATATGCTGGAGCCTCCGCCTCCCAATCCGCTGTTGTCTGAATCCTTTCCTCCACAGTGCAATGCTACCGCCACATCCCCTATCCCATGTGGCCAACCGCCGCCTGCATCGGACCTGCGATCCTTATCCTCCGAGCTTGCTCGTACTAAGGAACAGTACGCATGTTTAAAGCTTCAAGTCAAGGCACGTAAAACGGCGGCCAAACTCGCTTCGTCCGCATCCACCCTACCTTTGGACCTTTCTTCCCGGTCCTCTCAGACCTCTAAGCGGACCAATGAGCCTCTTACTCCGTCTCGGGTTCATTCCGTCATGGACTCGTCGCTACGTACCTTCAAACGTAAAGAACCGGACTACACATCCGCTTGGTTAGCCTCTCTCCCCAAGCGTCAGTGCTCCTCAGCATGCGCAGGTCCGTCGTCCGCCGATCCGCCGCCTTGTCCTCCGCCGCCGCCGCCACCACCACCACCACCACCTCCGTCCTCTCCGCCTCTAGATGTTCAAGATCCATACTATTCTCTGGACCCTTCGGACTTTGGCTTACCTGAGCCTCCGTTCCCTAACGTTCCAGATCCATCTGAGATCCCTCTTCCAGATTTAATGAGGACAGTGGAAGAAATTATCCCAGATTATTTTCTGTACAAGCCATCCGCATCCGCACCGGATACTATCAAGAACAGGGTCCTGGCCACGGGCAACGGCTTCGGCTTCCGGGACCAACCATCACTACAACCTCCCGTCCTTGGACAATCCACTACGCTGCTCACCACCCTCCTTCGGAATGGGGGTATCCTTTTAGGAAATGGATCTCCTTTAGAATTGGACTAAAGAACATCCTCCGCCTCGTCCGGGCCGAGAAAATTATTTCTTTCGACCCATAGGGGATGGTACCGGCAATCCTCGTAACTTTGACAACTATCCGCAGTCGGAGTTTCTTACGGCCGACAAGAAGTTGGATTTCGGCTCCTCTCTCTTCCTCCCTCGTCGGGCCATGGTCCCGGTTTTCGTCCTGCATAATAACGGCCACAACCTACGGATCAGCCTTAGAGCCGCTTCGCAAGCTGATGTCCTCTGTACAGCCGCTAACGCGATGTGCGAGCGTCTCTATACAGATCCGCCTGAGGATACTCGTCAGCTTACCTTCCTCATTAATCAAGTCTTCCGGAAGAGTTGCTTCACCACCTACCATGCCATAAATTGGTTTACCAGGGCCTTTTTTAATTCCACCTTGCTACTTCGAGAGGTTGCGCTCACACTGCCCCTAACCTCCATGCGTATGCTTGTCATCTCCTCCGTAACCAACCGATCCACGAGACAGAGTGCCTCTTCAGGGGCCTTATCGCAAAGGTAGCTCCGCACCTGGATATATCTCGGAAGCCACGCTCCGCCAAGTCAAGAGGATCCAGACGTCCTCCTTCAACCCAACCGAAGGCTGATCCGCCTTCTGAATCATCTCTTGGTGTTAGATCCGCAGAACGTCCACCCCCTCCTGCTCCTCGAGCTGCCTTGCCCTTTCCATACAGACCCCAGGGCCGCGGACGAGGGCGCTCCCTGGGTCGGTCATCCTCTGATTCCGGACGACACTCCAAACACAGGAATTACAAATCCTATTGACACTCCTCCACCCCTACAAGCCGTAGGGGGTCAACTCTGTTTCTATGCCAAAACCTGGCATGCACTTACCACCGACTCTGTGCTTCAATCAATCGTAACCTACGGCTTCAAGCCAAAATTTCTCGCTCCCCCCTCCGGTGGGCGACCCTCCGTGGGATCGTCAGTCTCATCCCTCACACCCTTTACGTATGGAAATACAATCTCTCATCCACAAACACGCTATCCGCATTGTTCCTCCTCCGTTCTCTCCGGGGTTTTACAGCGATATATTCCTGTGCGACAAGAAAAACGGCGGAACTCGACTAATTTTCAATCTCAAGCCTCTCAATCGTTACATCCAAATGGAAACTGTCTCTATCCGCGAGTCCCTCCGGATAAATGATTGGACGGTGTCCCTAGATCTGACCGATGCCTACCTACACATTCCTCTACATGCTGCTGTCCGCCACCTATTTCGTTTCATCCTCGACAACACAGTGTACGAGTACCTTTTTCTGCCGTTCAGGCTCAATGCGGCCCCTCTGATTTTTACCTGCATCCTCCGTCCGGTCCTGGCGTGTCTCCACCAGCAAGGTATCCGCATCCACGCCTTTGTCGACGACTTGTCTCCTTCCCCACCAGACATCTCGCGGGTTACTGCAGCACTTACACGCCGCCTTGTCACTTTTTCACCAACTGGGCTTCGGTATCAATATCCCCAAATCCCGACTCTTACCAGCCCATTGTTTTCCTAGGGGTGTCCTTCGACCTCCTTCAGGGCACAGTCGTCCCATCACCAGACCGGATCCGCTCCCATCTACTATCCTCCCGACAATTTCTACACCAACCACGGCACACCTTCCAGGACCTTGCGTCCACCGTGGGGACAATAGACTCGTTCGCGGATCTCGTTCCCTATGGAAGGTGGATGGCCTGTCCTCTCCATCACTACCGTTTGACACAATTGGGGGGGGGGGAACTCCAGCCTTGCTCTCTGCAAATGCCTCCTCAAGCCCGAAATCCGTCCTTCCCAATGGAGACCTTCCTTTGGTGGATGGACTTTCTGAACTTGACTGCGTCCGTTCCTTTCCACGAGCCCTCCCCCGACCTCCATCTGTTCACGGACTCTTCTCGTCTTGGATGGGGAGCACACGTCGGCAACTTCACTGCCTCCGGTCTCTGGCCAGCGAATACCACCGAACGCATCAACCACCTAGAATTTCGTGCAATCCTTCTCGGCCTCCGCCATTTTCAGGGCTTTCAATCCTCTAAAACTGTCCAGATCCTCATCGACAATACAACGGCAGTAGCTTACCTTCGCAAGGGCAGTGGGACTCGCTCTCACTCCCTCCACTATATCACGTCCGAAATTTTTCAGTTCTGCATCACCTCTCGCATCCGCCTGCTGCCGCTCCACATTCCAGGTCCCCTGAATGTCATAGCCGACTCCCTCTCTCGCAAGAAGCCTCCGATCAGCGAGTGGGCTCTTCACCCATCCGTATGCCATGCCCTTTTCCAACTGTGGCATCGACCGATGGTGGATCTATTTGCCACGAGATTCAACACCAAACTTCCGCTGTTTGTCAGCCCTCTGCCGGACCCGTGAGCCTGGGCAGTGGACGCCCTCACTCTGGACTGGAACCACCTTCACGCTTATGTCTTCCTTCCACCTCTTCTCTTGTCACTGGTTCTCCGCAAAATCGTCGACAGCTCCGGCCGGTTTCTCCTAATCGCACCGAATTGGCCATCCGCGGCCTGGTTTCCTCTCCTCCTATCCCTCCCCCATACCAATTGCCTGCACAACGGGACCTCCTATCTCAGGATCAGGGATGGATCCACCATCCGAACCTATCCTCCCTTCAGCTTCACGGGTGGCTAGTATCGTCCGACTCCTCCGCTCACCAGGCATTCTTGAAGACGAGGCCGTTCGCATTGCCTCTAGGGCCGTGCGATCCTCTACTACGAAAATCTACGACAGCCACTAGAAGCGATGGTTTCATTGGTGTATCCCACAACAGATCAATCCAATCAATCCTCCTTTACACGACTTCCTCCGATTCCTAACCTCCTTATTTAAGGAAGGTTTACAAGGATCCATCATCCTGGTATACCGATCAGCATTAAATGCTGTCTTCAAGGCCGCCGGGAATATTACCCTCCTCACGGATTATAAAATATCCTCGTTGATCCACTCCTTTCAATTGGAATGTCCACGAATCCCCAAACGGTTCCCAGACTGGGACCTATCCATCGTCCTTACGGCTTTAATGGCTCCTCAGTATGAACCTTTAGCCTCTGCACGCCTCAGTCACCTCACACGAAAAACTGTTTTCTTAGTTGCTCTGGCTGCTTGTCTTCGCTGTAGTGAGTTACAAGCCCTATACAAAAGGGAACGCGACTGCTTTTTTCTACCAGACTTCCGCGGGGTTACTGTGACCCCTGCTTCTTCCTTTCTAGCAAAAACCAAGAAACCTACTGAACGCACTCAACCGTTCATCATTCCTTCGTTATCCTCCATCCTCCAACCTTGTGTCCTGTTCGTGCCATCCGCTTCTACCTGAAAGCATCCTTTCCTATCCGCCGTGACCACATTCAGCTCTTTCTTCCATTTACCAATAAAGTTGGAACCACTTCCGCACGGGTGATTGCTTCATGGATTAAGACTGTTGTCCTCCAAGCCTACGAGGCTGTTGACATCAATTGCATCACAGAGGATATCAAAGTCACGGCACACGAACTCCGTGCCATTTCTACATCTTGGGCGCGTTTTAGCAATATTTCCATTACAGACATTATGGAATCCGCTTCTTGGCACCATCCTATCGTTTTCCCATCACATTACCTCCGAGATATGTCTCAACATGCTGACGGTTTGTACCGTGTTGGGCCGTTTATTGCAGCTCAGAGAGTACTATAACCCTTGGACTCGCTGTCACCCGACTTTGCGTTACAGGGGCCGGTTGCTAGCTAAGGCGACTCCGATCAAATGGCTCCCACCGCCTTGACGAAGTCTATGGGAATGCTAATAAATTGGGTAATGTATTTTTTCACGGCAAGTAGAAACATCAAAATTCCAGGTTACCCTGGTTAATTTTTGTTTCTATTGCCTATTGAAAAAATACATTACCCAGCTTCCCGCCCTCCTCCCCTCTTGTTGCCATTTGGGCAGGATAGAGGTGTCGAAAATGTGAGAGCCGCCGCTCCGCATCGACTTATATACGATGGAGGCTGCGCAGTAGAGATGCGCAGTAGCTAAGCGAACCGGAAGAACTAGTTTTATCTCTAGTAGAAACAGCATTTGAGAAGGAAAATGCTAATAAATGGGGTAATGTATTTTTTCAATAGGCGATAGAAACAAAATTTAACCAGGGTAACCTGGAATTGGATGTTTTTATTGCCTAACCGAAAATATACATTACCTTGATTCCCGCCCTAGTCTCCCCACCATGAGCTAGGTTCTGGCACAAGGAGAAATGATGGTATCCGCTGCTGCGCGGGGGTTTATATAGGGAAGCCCGGCACATGCGCGGTAAGCAGGGAAGGCAACTTCAACTTCTAGGGGTAACTGCAGCTCTGAGGGGAAACTGCTAGTGTAAATAAGGTAATGTATATTTTCGGTTAGACAATAAAAACTAGAGTTAAGTAGGTGCAGGCCCTGCAATTTTAGTATTTTCCACAACGTTTCCGTCACATAACTGTTTTGTAAATCTTATATGCATGCTATTGCGACACAACAGAAGCCATGCCATTTCACTCCTAAGAGTTCGTCATTTACGTATCACTCAATCAGCGTTTATTAACCAGACAAAAATAATTGTTTAAACGAAGCATAAACCACTGACAAGGGCAAAACGAATACGGTTTCAGCAAGCGAAAGAGCAGATATTGATATTAAACATAAACCACTTCAAGATTAAAATTAAAGGATAATAAGTGAAACTGGTAACTCTGGTCAATACTCAAAACGTGCAAAAATGCACAGACAGGTTTGCTAACTCAATCAGCGTTTATTAGCCAGCAAAAAATAATTGTTTCAACAATGCATAAACCGCTGACATAAACCACTAGAAGATTAGACTTAAAAGTATTTTGAAACTTGGTAAATACTCAAAACACCCCAAAATACAGACAGGTTCCAAAATTCAATCAGTGTTTATTAGCCAGCCAAAAATAATTGAGTGCATGGGTCATTTTTGATGCACCGTTTGGAATATTGGGAGATGGGGGACGGGGTTGTTTTATGAAACAGCCAACTACCTGGGCTAGAAATTCTGACGCACCGTTCGCAACGTGGGGAAGGGGGGGGAGGGGATATTTTCTGGAGATTCTAATGAAGTCAATCAAATCATTCACTCCAAACTTCCTTTAATTGCATTTTTGCACTAACCTACTTTTTGTTTGGTCGTTTCAGGACATGGAAAGAAGGAGAATTTATCATATTTGATGATTCTTTTGAACATGAAGTCTGGCATGATGGAGATGGTTATCGTCTAGTACTTATTGTAGACTTCTGGCATCCAGATCTCAGTGCAACACAAAAGCAAACTCTACCTGCAATATGAAAAGCTTTAATAAAATGAATGAATTATTGCTTTAATTCATTCATTGTATTAGTTTTAATTGTTGAAAGAATGCTTTAATATCCAAGATGCTGACTAAACTATACGACTAGACTATATTACAATTTTAAAGTTTGTACATGTATTTTATTTTTTTGTATTTTTAAATTTTCTACATTTTGTGAAGATGGTTTTGATAATAAATTTATTATGGTTTTTATTTATTACATTTATTACAGTATTTATTTACTGGGGCTATTTGCTTGTCTACGGCACGTGTTTCTGGAAAATGGCAACATTTACAGTTTGCCGTCTTCTTTACATGACAATTTACGGAACGCAAGCTTTGCTGACCGAAATTGAGGAATTCAAAATTCATTCCACAATTAATTTCGGGAGTATTCGTTTTTTGTATGTGCGTAGTTTGGCAAGATTCGTGTATTAGATGCCCAGGCAAAGCTAATGCCCCACCCCATGATTTAAGGTCAAAATCATGAAATAGAGTTGACACCCACCCCTTCAAAATCGTTGGTTTTCTGTGGAAAAGTTAAGTATAAGCTTCATAAAATTTAAAAACTTTTAATCCAACATGATTTACGTAAGAGCGTTTGAAATCACGGAAAAGTTGGAGATATTAGGCCTACGCGATCGATCATTAACACGCGTGACCTGGAATTGAGTCTAGGGAAAATGCCATGCTATTTATTCACAAATTTAGTGTATTAGATAATCCCTTTGCCATATCTAACATAATTCATAATTTAACTCCACAAACTTCAAAACAGACAAGCAATTCGCAACAGGAAGCTCGTGTCTTGCCACTATTTTCCAGAAGTTGGCTAGTTGGCATCGTTTTCTGTTCTTCCTGGAGAGTGATTCATGCTGGAAGTAGTCCGGCGTGGATCACTTGGTTCAGGAAGCACAGAAAATGATGCAGACTTGCCATCTTCTGGAAAAGAGCAGCAAAACACGCAATTCCTTGTCGTGAATAGCTTTGTTGAGGATTGTATAGTTAGAAATTAGTTTTAACTGTGAATTATGTGGAAGTTTAGAAGAGGGTCGGTCTAACAAAGTAAATTTGTGAATAAATTAGAATAAAGGTTTTGTTTTTGGTGACTGAATCCAGGTCATGTACGTGAATGACTGAATAGCACCAATGCCCAGGAGTTCACTATCATCAATCCTTCTGATGTTGTGGTTAGAAATTGCACAGGCGTTCACTATCATCAATCCTTCTGATGTTGTGGTTAGAAATTGCACAGGCATTCACTATCATGAATCCTTCTGTTGGTGTGGTTAGAAATTAGTTTTAACTCTGAATTTTGTTGAATTTTGGAGGGGACACCATGCAATAACCTACATTAGTGAATGAATAAGAACAAAAACATTGCATTAATGCTAGATTGAATCCAGATCATGTATGTTAATGATCAGACTTTTCCATGATAGCGAAAATTCTCTCCCTAGAGTAAGTTTAGAAAATAGATTACTTAGGTTTAAAGCTTCCCCCCTCCTCCCCAAGCTTATAGACCAATTAATTTTACAAGCCCATGGGCATTTAATACACGATTTACGGTATTTAGGCCATGCAAAGGTAACCTTTGGTTTACAGGTGCATGGGGGCCCTTAAATTATCCCAGGTCAAAAATTGTTTATCTGGAATTATTCTAAAATGTAATTTCAATCGGCCCGAAATGAGCTTTTTAGTGGTGCATGTTTGGCAAGTTATTTGGATGAAACTAATAAAACATTAAATAGTGGGACAACGTAAGTAACATAATAGGAAATATATTTTTTCATATGCCGATGAAGATATGCATTACCTGAAATTTATAGCATTCTTTCCTCCAATGTAATCTTTCCCTAGAGGAAACTTGTTGGCTTCCCTGCTTAACTCTGTAGCTTATCTTACTGTTCATGTGTTATGCAGCCGTCCCGCTGACCTGGTTTCATCTTTCTAATGTAGGGCCGCCACGCTAAGTGGCTGCTGTTCTCCTCTCCCCGGCACTGGACTTAGCGTGCGACCACGCCGAATTTGGATTGTCAAACGACCCTTGGTCATTGCTGTAGTGGTCGTTTTCTGCTCTGGTATCTAACAGCCCACCTGTGTTCTCCCGAAAACAACAAACTGACCGCCTTGGACTTACAAATGGATTCACCTATGGTCATTGCTGAGGCTGACCACTGCAACCTAGTGTTGGGCAGTACCAAAAATTTGTCAGACGGTGCCGGTACCAAGCTTAGTACCCCGGTACTCGGTTTTCTCCGATACTTATGAATGAGGCGGTATCTGATATTTAGTCTGCGGTACCAACACCGATATATAAACAAAAATGTATGTTTTGTTGATATAGTTTTAATACAACAAATTTATTAATTTTTTTCCACTGCGATTTAAGCTTAATGCATGTTTCACGGCATATTTGATTAAAAAAACCATCTTCTAAAATTTGTAGTTAACACGCTATCCAATGCATAGGCTATAGAAATGCAAACGATGGTTGTAGCATCAAAATTATGCAAATTTGGCTCCACTATTGTGTATTTAGAATTCCAACTTTACCTTTGTTGTTCTTTAACTGATATTTACATTTTGAGCCCTACAACACAGGATAAATAAACTATTGTTATAATTTTAGCGCCCATTTTCATATTAAAACAATACCAGTATTTTAACAATGTGCGCTATTTCGTACTGTTGCATTTTTGATACAGCGGTACACCGTGAGAACCGGTTTACCGCCCAACACAACTGCAACCACTCTCACGCAGCGGTCAGCGACTTTTGGGCAACAAGCGTCCTGGTCTCTACCTCTGATGCATCCGCAAGTTCGGTCGCATTATCTCAACACGGCCCTCTTCGATGTTCCTGCAACAGATTTCTCGTTCGCCCAGGATTTCCCAAGCCGTGCCTCCCAGGCAAGCAGGACGACTGCCGTTTTTTCCACCCACGGTCATTGTTACCTTTGTCCTTCTTCACTGGCACGACCTTCCCGACTCCCATGCATGGCATCTATTGGACGTAAGATTTCGGTCATTTCGATTGTTCTGACACGTTTCTACGGCGCGGTCTTAACGACCGGGTTCCTTGTGACTACCGATTCTCGTATTCGGACCCCTTACTGCCCGCATCCCAGTCGCCTTCATCTCCCGTGGATTTGCGTACTTCTTCTGGTTCACCTGTGACATCACCATGTCTTCTCTGCCTGGAACAAGGCCCTTCGTTGGCTGGAGATATCTCACCCGACATTACGACCCCGCCTGGATCATCTCCGGTCTCCCAACTTGCGTCGCTGGATTTCCTATCGTTACTACCGTGGTTGCCAGTGACCCTGTCTAAGGCTTTCGTCTATGTGCCAGGGATTCAGCGCATATCAGGCTACCTTTCCTCTCCATCAGATGACCCCCAAATGCACCTTGAACACTCCGAAGAAGCCTTCTTCACCTATAGCATCAACGTCAGCCAAGTCCTTACCTTGCACTGTAGCCCACTTAAGCGACTCACTGGACTGTTGTGGTTCCTGTTCGTCCCTTCAAGCTCATTTCTTTACTAGATTCTCTTTTGAAATAAAAACAAACAAAAAAGCCTGACCAGGCAACGATGGCAAAAACAAAATGACAACACATAGACAATTGGAGCAGTACTGACGACCGTTATCAAAAAAGGGAAGTGACCCAATGGGTTCTCACATACTGTGCGGACGATTACAACATTACCATCGTGTGAAACGGTCATCTGGGTTCACGCCACTCACGGTTGTCAACGATTCATTATCCTCTGCGACCCTTATTCCTTGCGATTGCCAAGCCTCTTCCTGCAACCAGGATTCGGCTTCAACTTGTTACCATCACAGTAAATGTGACATGGCGCCATATAGCACAAAAAGGTAAAAGGGAGTTGGGGCAGAACGGTCTCCAACGAACCCCAGTTTTCCTACAGGGCTATCATAGTTCTTAACTGCCAATACGGTGTCCCATCTTTTCTTTAAGAAAATCGTTCATCTTCTGGCCACCTTATTCACGTTTAATACTTATGCTTCTAAGTCTTCCCCTATGACCGTCTCTCATTCCTTCTCCAGTCCAGTTCAACGGTCGACGACTGTTCAGTCAGCAGTACACTTAACGCAACTTAGCGGCATGCTTGACTTAGGTCTCTCCCTCGCCTCAACAGGTGACGCTGACGATGCACGGGGGATTCACTGTTGCATTTTGGCGTGAAATCTTGCCATCTCCAACGTACATTGTTTCGTCCCTCCACATGCGTCGGCCGTTGTTAATTCCAGTTTTCGCTACATGGATCCTTCCGACATCAACACCGTTCCAAATCTTCAGGAAGCTTCTTTGACTCCACAAGAACCACCGGATCCAACAGAAGTTCCCGGTACTGCCGGATTACTAAGTCCTGAGATATGCCGTTGTCTTGGTTTCTTACGGAACAACACCACCTCAATCTGCACCTGGTATGCCAGCACCGTTGAAGTTATTACTATATGAAAAAATGTTTGATTTGCAAAACCATAAGTGAAACAGACTGGCTTGCCATCGCCGAAAAGCAGCTAAAATCTCAAATCCAATCTAGCCAGAAGGATCAGAAGTGAGCTCGCGACCGACTACTCCGTATGGCTAAGAAGGCAGCTTCGGCATAAGGAAGGTCGTCATCGAAATATGGTTCGTCCCATGCCAAAGCGACCGCGTCAACAATGGACATTAAAATCTAAGGTTCGTGCGTCTACAGACTTACCACCTAGCGAACGCAGTTCACCGTCGTCCAAACGGGTTGCAACCAAGCGAGGGAGACGCTCAATTCCTCCCGAGGCGCCATCACCTTCTAAACCGTCGACGTCATGGCAGAAGCAGAAAAGAACGACCAGCTTGCCAACAAGAATTGGATCAGTCAAAACAAAAACGACCAGGCACCTACAACAAGAACAACAATGGCTCCTGTCTCCAAGCCAGCTTTTACGATCACGTCCCCGGTTCAACATGTTCCGTTTCTCTTGCACTTACTCCTGGTAATGCGACCACTAACTGGACTTCCTCGATTACCACCACTCCTATGGGCTCGCGATTGCCTTCCGGTCCAAGTTCGCTCTTTCCTTCATCTGCAGCTCTTGTGTGCTTCGAGGACTCAACCTATTCCCGGACAACCTGGTTCACTTGGACATTAACATCGCTTCTCTTCAAGCGACTGCCAGTTCCTTTCAGAAAGAGTACGAGACTCGCCGTACAACAAATGCTTCCTTATCAGCTGTTACGGTCTTCCAATGCTACACTTGCCTCCGAAGTGAACCACATTCGTCAACGTGTTGTGCACCTTAAATCGAACCTTATTCTTATCAACACCAAAGTATGTTGGCTTTCGCCTTTGCCACCAAGTCCGCCCTGGCGCATCCGGCATTGTGCCAAGTCTAAGACCAGATGTGCTCCATAAAGTCGCTCTCCAACGACGTTCCGCAACAGTCGTTCTGTCCTGTCTTGATCCCGTGATTCACGCCTCAACGTCAAAGCGGTCGTTCTGCGTACATCACAGCCACGACTTCGCATTAATCTCCTGTGCCAGCCGGAATGGCTCAACATTATTCGGCAACCTCTTCTCCTCATGTTGCCTCACACATAGTTGGACCTCCTAGTCCTTTGGAAGGAATTTTAACACCCTGGTTCTTGGCATCTGAATCGCCTCCCTTCCAAGGGCACACTTCGTATACAGTTTGGCAATATGACAACACTCTGCCTTTTGTCCCTGGTTTTCTTGGAATCTCCTAGTGTTCAAATCATGGTACATGACAACTACCATGCACTGCATGCCGCAACCAGGCTAAAGGCGTAGCCCTTGGATTTCGTGCCCTTCCTTAATTCTAAACCTCCACTTGCAACATAAAAGTTTTGATGTATCCCCAAGATTCGTGGTGCTGAGGAGTCAGATACACACTGTTCTCCCCTTTTCTTTCCCTAGTCGGATAGAATACACCTACAAGAATGAGAGAACAAATTACACAAACGATTCCACTCGGCGGCAAAGTTTTACGACCAATCAACGCGTGTCGATCGGTTTTTCTTTACACTACGGACGACCGTCTGACAAAAAAAAATAATAATAACGGACAAAACAAGCACAATCCACGGATGAAAATGCCCCTGCTGGTTGCGACAGGATATCTGGTACACCTTGGTCTTTCAAACGAACGAATTCCTGCCTTAGGGACTCATCTAACTGCCATTGTACCTATGGGTCGTCGACCACTGGTCTCCACAAAATTTTTTCATATGGTCCTGCGATCCAGACCATTTACGGCCGCTTTTCAGTTTTAGTTCAAAAACAATTTCGAGAACAATTGCTAATCCTCGTGGCGTCTGCTCAGCCCCCACTTAAGGGTACCAGTTTGTGTAGCTACTGCTTGAGCCGTACTCCCTCCGGTGCTTCCCATACCTTGGTGGTTTGAGATGGACCCCGCTTCTGGTAACGCAACTGATGTTCTTAACAGTCGTACCTGCTAAAGGGGCATGGCTGCGAAAACTTTTGGAATCTGGACCCGGCAACTGTGGCGCAGTTAAAATGCCCGGTACCAAAGTCCGAAAACTTGGCAGCACGTGGTGCGGCCTCACTGGTGGTTTGGAAGACAGGACCCACCTCCCCCGATCCCAACAAGTACCTTAACTTTATTGAATTGTCAAGGCGCCCTAGTAAGCATTACATGTAGCTGGTTATTTTTTTTTTAAGTAGTTTTTTTTTTCCAACAAGAAAACCGAACAAAAATAAATAATTTGGAAGATGATAAAAATCCAAAGTATATGTATATACATATGTAACATTGTGAACATGCAGGAACAAAAGGAGCAAAGCCAGCAATGAAAATAAAATCAATATCCTAGGAGAGCTAAATTAACAAGTAGTTACTGGCTTAGATTATGATAAACAAATTTCTACGTTCTGTAAATAACGATCAGTAAACAGTAACAAAACCAATGTAAGAAAAAAAATTACCAATTAACGTGAAACGGTTTATGTGTGAACATCAAATTTATTCTTGAAACTGTTCACCGATTGAACCGAAACCAAAGACTCGGGCAATCCGTTCCAAATAGGCAGTAGGCGGGAAAAGAAAGTGTCTGGCCCATTCCTGTTTATGGTTCTGAAATTTTAATTTGAGTGTGTGGGCCACGTGTAGCTTCGTAGGTTTGTAACTGAAAATGCTGTAACAGGGATGGACCCCCAAATATTAATTTTAGGATTTTAAACAAGGTGATGACCCCTCCAAGAACACATCGCCACCAGACAGTACTTTCAGATGGTTTAATCTTTGCTCAGATGAAACATTTCTTAGGTTTGAGACACGTTTTGAAAATCGACGTTGGACATTTTCAAGCGCTACCAGGTCTTTTTTGTAAAAGGGGCACCAAAGAGGCACTTTTATTTGGCACACGCATTATAGGCACCGTTCGATTTTCAACTGTCTTTGTGACGTTTTTAATTTATGTGGGTGACCCCAATTAGGTTAATTTGAAAGGATGGAATGCCTTCTTTCCAGCAAGGGTAATTAAAAGGGTCTACCACTGTTATGAAACAAGCTACACCAGTTTTACTAGAGGCTTGTATCACAGGCCTATTTTTCCTATGTTTCGCTGAGTTTGTTTTCACCTGCTGTTGTGAAGTTTCTAATTAAGGTGGACAAATTTAAAAAGGGTACCTTTGAATGGTGGAAATGTCTTTTTTTGCATCAAGGGTAATGGAATTGGTCTACACCACTGTTTAGGAAGTAACAACACAGTTGAAACTTGAAAGTGGGCGAAAACCTGAATAGTGCCTGTACTACTGGCTCTTAGTAAAGCGTGCATAGCTCGGTCCTTACAGTGGGAGACCGTTTATAGTACCCTTACTGTAAAGAAGACATTACCACAACAATACATGAGGGAAATTATTCTGCTTTAATTTCATTGTAACGTCAGAAAACTACAACCTAGCGTGCTTTACCACCCTTCAAAATGGACTGCTCTTTATTACAGATAGCAATGAAAAGGCTGAGGTGCTTAGTCAAATGTTTAGTGCAAATAATGTTATTGATGATGAGAACAGTGCTTTCAGCTTTCCTTTATCATTTAATCAGCATCCATTCGAACCCTGTACGCATGTGGCTTTCTCTAAGGATACTATCATTCGTGCTATCAAAAACCTCAGATTCTTGTGGACCTGATGGGTTTTCTGCATTTCTTTTTAAGGAAATTCATTCCAAATAGGTTATCCTTTGACCAGAATTTTTACACTGTCCTTCAAACAGGAGTGCATCCCATCGATCTGGAGTTTGGCAACTGTTATACCTGTATTCAAGAAGGGATCTTCTGATCCTCATAACTTTAGGCCAATTGCCATGACGTGTGTTGCTTGTAAAATTATGGAGTAAGTTATAAGGGATAATATTTGAATTTCCTTGAGCGTCACTCCATTATTCATCATGACCAGTTTGGATTTGTTCCAAACCGATCTGCAAACCATCAACTGCTATTGGTGCTAGACCGATGGACATCTGCCCTTGATATTGGTGTCCCATCCGATACTATTTATTTTGATTTAAAAAAGGCATTCGACTCAGTTATACATCGGAAACTTTTATTTAAACTTCAGGAATATGGTATTCATGGTAACCTTTGGGGTTGGATAGCTTGTAAAGGCTGGCCGTCGAAAAAAACTTCGTTTTGCCAACAGGCAAATTTTCTTTCTTGAGCGCATCTAAAAACGCAAAAAGACCTCGGTCTTAGAACCTCCGCCATTTTTTCAATAATGGACAAAAATGGCCAAACTCTTCACCATTTAATAGCCTGAATCAATACCAACATCTTGAGGAAGCCCGAATTTGAAAATTCCATCCAGAAGTTTTACTATCGACGTTTGAAAAACTCACGAAACCAACCGCAGCGCTCATCATTTCCGGCCGCTATTATTGTAACTCTATGTATATTTGCTATTTGCTTTCACTATTCTTTTAGGGCAAAAAGCCCACAAACACTAGCTTAGTTGTGAATTAGGAGGGGGCTGCCTTTGGTACTTAACCTCACATACATGTGAATACAGACAACCATTTTGTGTGATATTTTTTATGTTTGTCGGCCGCAAGCCTTATGAAAAATTTCCACAACGATCATTACGTGTGTTTTAACTTTAAAGTTAAATATCCAACTTAATTAATGCGTTATAGCATTTGACTAAGCTAGTCTATTTAATCTTTTTATATATTCTTTTGCCCCTAGAAACGCTACCATTAGTCCGAAATAATTCGACATCGGCATTCTCACGAACACGAATTTTAGTGTATATATGTTCGCTTTAGATCTCCGAAAAACTCCGACTGTGACCATCCGAATGTTTCTAGTAGCTTGTCCTTCTATTAAAAAACAAAAATGTTAAAAAGATCTGTTCCCAAAGCAATCCAAAATCGAACTGTGCATTCGAACTCCGTTTCTCCCCCCCCCCCGCCACCTAGTTGTAGTGTGTAACACTGCAGTTTACAGTTAAAGCTTCTTAAATTTAATAGTAGTGCTTTATGCATTACCCAAACCAAAGTACTAAGCTTTAACAAGAGCCTATTCACAATGCAATCATGTAAATATTTATTCCATAGTCAGTATCTTACTGTAAAGGCCTTTTCCCAAAGTTCACTTGAGAATAACTCAAATTGGCCTGTCTTTACGTGTCCCTACTTCAAACGGCTCTGCACCAAAACCCTTTGCCAAACCGACTTCTCCTCCCACTTTCCATTGTTCTCCTGGCCCTCAGCCAATCAGATCCCCGCAGCTCTTCTCGGCGTCCGAGCTTTGGTCTAGAGAATTCGCTGCTCCAGCATAAAAAGCCCCCTCAACCCTCCCTCCTCAGCACAGCTCACAGATCTCTCAAGCTAGAAGGGTCACGCCAGTCGGGAGTGGAGACGTCACGTCGTAGGATGCCATGCCGGGCAAAATGGTAGTGGTTCGTATGGTTATAGTTTAGCTTTCGAAATTTTAACTTAGGACCCCCAAGTCTAAATTCATAGTTTAAAACTTAACTTTAACTCTAGCTAGCTTAGAGAAATTATGGGTGGTGATGCCATAATCGGCATTTTTGGTCCCCCACCCCCATAACATCAGAGTGGTTCTCTTTCTAAAAACCAAAACTCTCTTATTTGTTTTAAATGTAACTTTAATCCAAATAACTGACGGTTTGATCTTTGTGTGGGATTCACTGGAACTTTCACTCCAGACGTACTTTATAAGTAGCCGAGGCTTTTATAATTTGAGGAGTTGGCTTAGAAACAGCAACTCTGGGAGGTCTAATCCTTTGTTTTATCACTTAGAACCAAAACTGTGACACAGTTTAACTTCATACGTGATTGAAACATGCTGTTTGATAGACTGCAACCAGCACAGGCTGTTCAGTCTTGCGCGTGACTCAAGTGAACACTCGGTATTGCTTTTTCTATTTGAAAATTTAATTGTATATTCAAAACACAAGTGTCTTTTGTCAGATCATGTGAATTGCTAAAATGTAAATTCAAACTTGCTGCTTTTCATAAGAATTTATTCGAAAGCTTTTTTTGCAAACTAATGTAAAGTGTTCTTTTCATTCTCCGTTGTTAAAAGAAAACCAGGTGTTTTAAACTTCAGTTCGTTTGCTAATTGATTAATTGTTTAAGTGTAAAATAAATATGAAGCCCATATTTAATTTTAGCTCTTGATAAACAGTTAAATTCCACCGTTGGTGGCAGTGAATACCAGTAGTATTAAGGTTAGGCCGCTTTAAGTAGGAACCGATGCTCTATCCCTCATGCTGGGACAGTAGCCCATGCTGTGCTTATGCCGTAAAAGTCGATATAATCACCGTTAAACCTTAAACTGTAACTCCATGTCAACCAAGGAAACCGGGGGCGTTACAAGCACCTCAGTCGTCGTAGCGTCCGCCGTTACAAGCTGCTTTTCTGCGTAACCGAATGCAGCAGGTTGCTATTTAGGGGACACTTTCTTCTAAGGTTGCTGTTTCTAGCGGGGTCCCACAGGGTTCAGTACTGGGTCTGCTTCTCCTCATGATTTACTTGAATGATCTAATGTAAAGGCATGAGGCCTAAAATCTTGAAGATTGGTTAGGAGAACCGGCACCAACTATCAAAAACTCGGGGACTCTTATTTTTTTTCTGCTTAGCGCTCACGAACGCTAGGCCTATTTCTTCAACTCCACCTTCAAAAATTTGTATCTTCATGGTAATTGGACTTAAACAACTCTTGGACTTAATAGACCTGAACTTTATCTGCCCTCCTGCGAAAACTGTAGGAAAGTGGGGAGCAGAGCGTGCTATGGAGATCCCGGTGCCTCTTGGTTGGCCTGGGTTAGCCCTCCCACGCCCCGGTCGCCTCCGTCCCCACGGCGTGTTGAGTGTGAGGCCGTATAGCGCGGATCGCTTGCCACGACGCCTTCCCAGGATGCGACTTTACGCAGGGGTCCCCCTACGTGTGGTAAAGTGTGAACGCCAAGAAATAGGAACGTAAGTAAGGCCTTGAAGTAGTTTATTGTCAGTGGGGGCTGTTGACATGTACGTGATGAGGGACTAGCGCTACTCCCGAGTCTCCTTCTAGGGCTATCTTGGTTTCCTTAGTCCACAAAGGAAGCTTCGGTAGGAAATACGGAAAAACGGATGCAATGCCCCTTTAAAGATGCAGGATTAATAGCTGGCATACTTTGAGAGGGAACATGAAGTGAATAGCAAGCTTCCACCCATCAAGGATGTAGACAAGGCTTAGTCAAAGCTGTGTATAAAACATGGCGACTGAGGCGGCCATTTTGCTTCCATATCCCGCCAACACGTCTTGTCAGTCGGAATTTTGGAAGGAAGAAGGAAAAAAAAGTTTTTTATAAAATAATCAGTTAATCGTTACGTCAATAGATGGAGACTGTGGAGGGAAGATTGTTGGGGTAGCGTCAAAAATTGAAGGAAGGGGTTACAGTGTTTGTGACTTAACAATACTGTAAGTTACATATTGGCGAGATTGTTGCAAGTTAAGGCAGTAACAAAGCAGTCGGGCATGCGCTCGGTAACAGACAGGAGCTATTAACGTATTGTAGATGTATGGCTAACAAAGGGTTTTTACAGACTTTCTATTGTTACTTCACCGATGAACACTAGAGTGTTTCTTATAAAGTAGAACCTGTGCGGTATTTTTCATGCAACAAAAAATGGATAAACGCAAAGGAGGGAGGGAATGAAGATTTAAGAAAAACTGTGATAAAAAATGTTCGAAGGGAAGGGAAGGGAACTTCCTCACACCCCCTCCGGATATACATTTTCTTGCACGAAAAGGAATAAATAAGCACCTCAGGGGTAAAGGGATTAATGCCCAGAATTGCCCTATTGGTCGAAAGGCTCTAATATAAAGGGGTACATAAGGTAAAGCCAAAGGTGGGTTTGAGATAACAAATATACCTTATTGCTAAAGATCTTAGCTCAACAAGTATTTTAAAGAAGTGGGCTTTGTTTATTTGCCTAGGAAAAGAGTTTAGTGTTTAGTTTCGTTAGCAAGCTCCCAGGCCTTAGAAGAGCAACAATAAAAGGCTTATAAAAGGTATAGTAGTGGGTAGTGGATTAAGCGGGGTAGCTTAAGAGGTTAGTCATCCAAACGCAGTTGGACGTAAACCATAAAAGAAAAGTATATCCCATGAATAGGGGAAAACGATAAGTTATTATAACTTGTTAATATTAGTGGCATAAATCATTAATATCACTAGGTTAGCAATATTAGAGTAAAGATAATTTAGTGGTTTGTAGGTTTAAACGAGTTCAGAAGTTGCGGAAGGACCCTATGTATCCGAACTTCGGGAATTTAGGAGGATTAAAGGGGAGATTTCAGGGCAGGGCGTAAAGTTATGGTTGGAAGTTGCATAGAGTCTACCGGTCTTCATGCCTAGCTCTCCAATGAAGGACCCGAGTTTGTCCTTAGGTACTGGTCTAGTGAGTAAGTCTGCCACTAACTGGGCCCCTGGTAAAAAGTGAAGTTCAAGGATTTTTTTATCGAGCAGGTTTCGAATGTACCAGACCTTTCTGGCATAATGGCGAGACCAAGTGCTGGCGGACAGGCTGTTAACAAGGTCGATTCCTGACCTGCTGTTGGAATGTAAGATACCTAGGCAAGGCATAATCCCCACTTCTTTGAGCATCCCGTGAATCCTTCTCATGTCTCTCCCACATTCGCTTATCGCTAGGATCTTGGCCTCGCAGGAACTGAGGGCTATCATACGTTGCTTCATGGTCTTCCATGTGATAATGCTTCGCCCTAACCGGATAACGTGGCCGGAGAAACATCGGCAATCTTTCGTCACGGACCATGTGGCGTCGGAGAACCCTTGGAGGATTGGTTGGTCACCATATGGGTAGTAAAGTTTATAGTACAAGGTTCCTTTAAGGTATCTTACGACGCGTTTAGCGTACTTCCAGTGGCATTCTCTAGGGGAGACGTTATACCTGGAGAGATTAATGATGGTGTGGCTTATATCGGGTCGTGTACCAGATACGAGGTATAAGAGAGAACGTATCAGGGATTGGTATTTGCTCCTATCAAAATTTAGGGACTCTAGGCATTGGTCAGTGTTGACAGACACCAGGGAAGGGGTAGAGACGGGAGAGCAATCCTGCATTTCGAATTTTCGTAGGATCTTGTTGATATAGGGGACCTGATATACATAGATCCCATCGTCCTTAGCTTCGATGAGAAGCCCAAGATAAAGCGTGTTCATGGTTTCAACCAGAGTGAAGTGACGGCCAAATCCCTCATAGTGGCATTGATAAGGGCGTCAGGGGCACTGAACAGCATGTCGTCGACGTGAGTAACCATTAATAATATTTCCCCATCGATCCGCTTGATGAAGAGGCAAGGGTCCCATTTACTTTGGCGAAAGTGGCATTCTAACATTACCCTTTTCATCTCCAAGAACCAGCGTCTTCCAGATTGTCTTAGGACATAGAGATACCTGATCAATTTACACACTTTGGGTCCGGTGCCCCCCCACTTGGGGTGCCCCTCGATGTAGCGCACGTAAAAAAATTAAACGGTCGATTCGTCCATGTAAGTAGGCAGTCCGGATGTCTGCGGTTCTTAACTGGTAGCCCTTTAAAGTGGTGATAGCAAACATTCACTTCAATGTACTTGTCCTTACGACGGGGGAGGAGATTTCGCCGAAGTCTAGTTGAGGCCGGGCTGAATTCCCGCACGCTACAAAACGAGCCTTAAATTTCTGTAGGGATCCGTGTTTATCATATTTTTTGCTGAAGATTCATTTAGTTCATAATATGGCATCCTGGTGGTGGGTCGACTATTTCCCATATACCCATATCCTCCAGGGATTTAATTTCTGAAGCCATAGCTTCATTGTATTTATCAGCGTCGGGGTCCGCTTGACATTGTCGATAAGTGGTGGGTAAAGGCCTATGAATGTCGACAGAATGAGAAATATGCCATTCAGAAAGTAAGGCAGGGGGATACGTAACTCTACTGGTATCGTCCCACCTTGGTAAGGGTGGTAACAGTGTGGAAGAGGGAAGTAAGGTGGTGGTGAAGGGGTCGAGGTTGAATGGGAGATCGGGAACAGAGTGGGGTAACTCCCCCCCCCCCACTCGAGAACGATCGAGCGGGAAAGGAGGGAGAGGGGAAAAGGTCGAGGAAAACACAGTTGTCTCCGCCCCCCTCCAAGTGTGGAAGGGGTGTAACTGGCGAAACGTACGAAGAGGGGTAAAACGTAGCGCCTCTGTGAGGTGGGGTCTGATTAGAACAGGGAACAGGTTCAAGGGGAAAGGGTGGTGAAGGAATGGCTATGGCTACAGGAGTAGCATCTAATACAGGGGTAGGTGAGGAATGTCCGCGGTTTTGGGTACGAAAATTTGGACGTTTTTGACGTTGTGGTTTAGGGGTGGAAGTCGTGTCAAACTGGGGGCAATCCTCAGAAGGTGAGGAAAGGTCTGGTGGCGAATGGGAGGTTAGGTTAGGATTTGTGGGAACATGAAAACGGCGAGTTTGGTCCTGAAATGCTGTTGCAACGTGCATTTTATTTGCTAGTAAACATGATGGAGGAGAAGGGAAACGTGGGGGGAAGGTTTGAAAAGGTTCGGTTGCGTTAGAAACGTTTACGTGGGGGGAGTTTGCAAGAGTGTTGTGTTGTGTAGAGTTACCAAAGACTATATTTGTTTACCTTGAGAATAGGCTTGACGAATTTCCCCGTACACTGTATCACCATCAATATCATAAGTTTCATCTATGCTTAATGTTAAATCAAACACATAATTATGGCGATCGCCAAACATTAATAATTCATGTGGGCTATTACGCCTACGTAAATAAACACCTTGTGAATGTAGGTTTGAATTTAAACCTTGATTGAGCAATCTAGAGCCTGATAATAAATTTCTTGGCACCTCAACTACATTGTGTAAAATTACGGGTTTACGTAGGCGTCTACCCCGACGATCGTAGCCGTGTACCTTTAAGTCTCCGACTAATACGCCGGTTGTAAACACATTGTCGGAGGCGAGGCCTATTTGCACCCTCGGACATTTTGTCCTATCAATCCTCTTATAACATTTTCTAAGGAGGTACAACGAAGAACCAGTGTCAAAAAGAAAAGGAGTAATTTTGTCACTTACCCCGGTTTCGGGTGTTTCATGCTCAATATTTACATCTAGCGTTACCAAATTGGCGGCGTATGAAGCCATATTAGTGCAGCCGCTGGCGACTGCTGTAGTCAGGACAAGGCTCGATGCTGCTCACATAGGAACGCAACGCTTTGCATGTTTGACGGCTGGGGAGGTTGAGTGTTTGGTTGTTGGGTACGGCCCACTGCAGAGTTATTCTTGGGGCCTCTGTTGTTCGACGGTCCCCGTCGGCTGTCAAATGTTCCTGATGAAGAGTTGTTGTTGAAGGGTCGCTGTGAAGTAGTGGCATGGTTGGCACACGCGCCAGCTGTATGCCCAAATCCGTAACAGTGGAGGCATCTCGCGCCAGGTGGGAATTGGCTGGGGTCAATGACGTCACAGTCTTTAAAGTTGTGTAGATTAGATTTGCAATAGACACAGAAGGGTGCTGAGTTTCGCTGTTGATTGCATGATTGATTTTGAGGGCGCTGTTGAGTACGGGTGGTAGTTCGGGGCTGTTGTTCTTGAGCAGTGAGTGAGCCATAAGAGTTGTTTACATTGTCGTAGGAATGATAACGTTGGGAAGTTTGGTTAAAGTCCTACGATCGCTCAGTGAACTGTGTCGAGTAGAAGGCTCGGTTGTGGTTAACTGAGAAGACATTGTGTAGAGGTAAGTTTGTGCGTAGTAAATTGTTACTTTGTGAGTATTGGAGGCAGTCTATCAATTCACGTTGGGCGAGTTGGAAGGTCAACGCTTGGCTGCCGCGAAGTAGCGCTTTTCTGGCCATCCGCAAAGTAGGATGCACAACACCTCTCAGCATCCATCTGCACACTTGCGCTTCAGGTAATTGGTAACCAGTTGAGAGCACTTCTTGATGCCAATTCCTTGCACGCCGGACGTACGTCGAAATGTCTTCTTCAGGTTTCATTTGTATGTTGGTTAAGTCTCCCAACGTTTTTAATTGGTTGTCTTGGCCTGTTCGCGCATAATCAGCAGCTAAACGGTCCCAAATCGTCTTCGCATGTTGCGTGGTTTGGAACTGGATAAACAGGTCTGGGGTCATGGTTCGCATCATCATTACGATGCAGGCGTTGTTTAATAAATTCCATGCTTCTACTTCAGCAGGAGTCCCCTGTTGGGGATCGGGTGGGTTTTGGGTCAATACTGTAGGCTCCCAGGTTTTTTTTCTCCATGGCTTGACAGAGAAATTGTGCTTTCCATGTTGGGTAATTTTCGGCACCTGAAAGGATCTCTATCCCTTTATAGTAGTTACGGGGTTTACTGGCATTACGGTAAGCGAGTTCGAGTGGCTGCCTTGTTAGTTCCCATTGTCCACTCATCTTGGTTGCATTGGCAGTAGGTGAGAGAAGGAGTTTTCGGGATTTGTAGGAAAGGAATTACGTCCTAGATCAAAGGCTATTGGACGAGGCACTGTCGCAAATAAGGTCGCCGCTTGTAGCTGTTGGGGTTGTCAATCTTTGTTTTCATCAGCTATCTCTTGCTACGGTCCGGCTGGTTGTTGTTACTAGCTGTCTTGCTTGTTACCTTTTGTAGCATCAGTCCTTACTACCATATGCCCAATGCTACCGTTTGTAACCATCACTATGCTACCATTTGTAGGGAAGTGGGGAGCAGAGCGTGCTATGGAGATCCCGGTGCCTCTAGGTAGGCCTGGGTTAGCCCTCCCACGCCCCGGTTTCCTCTGTCCCCACGGTGTGTTGAGTGTGAGGCCGTATAGCGCGGATCGCTTGCCACGACGCCTTCCCAGGGTGCGACTTTACGCAGGGGTGCCCCTACGTGTAGTAAAGTGCGGACGCCAAGAAATAGGAACGTAAGTAAGGCCTTGAAGTAGTTTATTGTCAATGGGGGCTGTTGACGTGTATGGTGATGAGGGACTAGAGCTACTCCCGAGTCTCCATTTAGGGCTGTCTTGGTTTCCTTAGTCCACAAAGGAAGCTTCGGTAGGAAATACGGAAAAACAGGTGCAATGCCCCTTTAACAGGTGCAATGCAAAACAGGTGCAATGCCCCTTTGGGGTTACGGACGCTATGGTTTTGGGCCCTTTTGTTTATGGTGTGGTTCGTGTTGATCGCGCATCATGCGCAGGTGGGCTCTTGATTTTGTATCGCAGAGGCTTAGCAGTGGTCCTTGATGAGGTCGCGCAGGGCATCGAAGCAATTTCAATATTATTACCAACCCTTAAACTGATCTTTGTTCTCTGTTACTTACCAAATAGTTACGTTGACTCGGCGATTGAAGGCCTTAGTACTTTTATCGCGGGCGCTTTTAGACCTAACTTTTCAAACATTCTACTGGGAGATTTCAACCTTTCTACGGTAAATTGGTCCTCCTTAACAGCAACTGATTGTCATCATCATATGTTTCTGGAAAAAATTGCTCACCTTGGATTACAACAACTTGTGACCTGCCCAACTCGTGGAGCGAACATCCTTGATTTGGTTTTTTCTCAGGATGAACGCTTAATTTTCAACCTTTCAGTGGGCGACCATTTTGGGTTCAGTGACCATAACATGATTGTCTTCCATGTCCACTGTGGTTTTTCCTCGACTACTAACCAAAATGCTAGTACTATTGGTAAAATAAATTTCGATTTGCTCCGATCTTGCCTTAACAATTTCGATTGGGACACGTCTCTCTTCAACATCTTTCCTTCGGTTGACCAGGCGTGGGTCTGCTGTTATAGTTTTTTGGGAAATCTTGTCACTTTTTGTAGGTCGGCGAGGCGTCCTGCTGTCACAAAGAGGGTACGTATTCCCCCCAATATTTCTAAATTACGTCGAACAAAATTGAAATTATGGAAAAATTATAAACGCGACCCTTCCAGCATATCCCTTTTAACTTACAATAACTGTCGTCTACAGTATGCTGCCATAGTAGAAGCCTGGCACAGTAAACAGGAAGCAGCTACCATTAAGGAAGGAAATGTCTCGGCTCTGTTTCGTCTTTACCGTCAAAAAACGGGTACAGCCCGGACTCTACCTCCATTAAAATTGGGCGAAACCTTTGTAACAGACAACAGCGACAAAGCCGAAACCTTAAATAAGATTTTTTGCTGCAAACAGTATTATTGATGACGGCTCATGTCTTCCGGACTTCTCCGCACTCGATCCTACTATTAGAATTTGTGAACAGGTTGACTTTTCACCCCTCCAGGTTAAGCACAAAATCAACAAGCTTAAGCCGAGCCATGCAGTGGGTCCCGACGGGTACTCAGCATTTTTCTTCAAACAGATTGCACAGGAAATTAGTTATCCTTTAGCAAAGCTTTTCAACCTTTCTTTTTGTACGGGTGTGGTACCAGACGTTTGGCGCTCTGCCCTAGTGGTCCCTGTCCTTAAAAAGGGTGATTCGTCAACCCAAATGATTACCGCCCCATTGCATTGACTGCTGTGCCATGTAAAATCATGGAATCAATCATCAGAGATGAGATGATGCAATTCCTGCTAGCGGGGTCATTGATCCATCCTGACCAATTTAGATTCATGCCTGGTCGTTCGGCTACTTACCAACTTCTTATGGTACTCAATCTCTGGACTTGTGTGCTGGACTTAAATGTTTCCTCTGACACTATTTACTTCGACTTCCAAAAGGTATTTGAGTCTGTGGTTCATAGTAAACTTATGTTCAAATTGCAAAAAATTGGTATTAGCGGAGATCTCTGGCGATGGATCCTTGCTTTCCTTTCAAATCGTTCGCAAAGAGTCCAGGTGAAGGACTCGCTCTCTTCGTCAACAAACATTATTAGCAGAGTCCCCCAGGGCTCTGTGTTGGGCCCACTCCTGTTCGTTATTTTTCTAAATGATTTACAGTGCTCCCACCATGAAATCACTGGGTTCAAATTTGCAGACGACTTGAAGCTTGGGTCTACGGTATTAACCACTGGAAATACTCTTGCCCTTGAGACTGAAATTAATCTTGTTTCGGAATGGGCTACTAATTGGCAACTTCCTTTATCTATACTTAAATGTAATGCATTCCATGTTGGAAATTCTAATCCATGTCACTCCTACTTGCTTGATGGCACCGTTTTGCCCAATGTGGAAGAGGTTCGAGATCTTGGCATTTGGTTCACCCCAAACTTAAAGCCTTCTCTTCATTGCCACAAAATTACCGCAGCGGCATTTCGTCGGCTTGCTGTTGTAAATCGTTGCTTTACGTCGGGAAATCTTCGTATAAAGGTTTGGGCGTTCAAGGTCTTCGTGCGCCCTCTTTTGGAATACGCAACCCCCGTGTGGTCTCCTCATTTGCTGAAGGATATTGATTTAGTGGAATCGGTTCAGAGTCGTTTCACGAAAGGTTTGCCGGGTTTAAGAAACTTGTCTCCTGATGCACGTTTGAGTGTTGCAGGGTTGGAACACTTGAATTGCGAAGATTAAAATTTGACCTTCTGCTTACTTTTAAAATTTTACATGGTTGTCTTTCTGTTGATTTGCCATTCTTCGATGTTCGTTCTACTAGAGGTCACTCTTGGAAACTTGAGGTCCCCCAGTCTAGACTTAATTGTCTCAAAGAGTTTTTTGCGATCAGAGTGGTTCCGGCTTGGAACTCATTGCCAGAGAAGGCTGTGTCCGCTTAGACTGTGTCTGGTTTTAAACGTGTACTGAATGGTCTCCCCCTCACCAACTTTTTGAAAAGGAGGCGTTAGCCGACCTACTACTGTTTTTGGGAGTGGTGTTAGTGGCTACACAGCCCTTCCATTTTCCCTCCACCTTCTGTGGAAAACTCTATTATTATATTATTATTATTATTATTAAAGATGCAGGATTAATAGCTGGCATACCTTGAGAGGGAACACGAAGTGAATAGCAAGCTTCCGTCCATCAAGGATGTAGACAAGGCTTAGTCAAAGCTGTGTATAAAACATGGCGACTGAGGCGTCCATTTTGCTTCCATATCCAGCCGACAAGTCTTGTCAGTCGGAGTTTTGGAAGTTTTTTATAAAATATTCAGTTAATCGTTACGTCAATAGATGGACACTGTGGAGGGAGGATTGTTGGGGTAGCGTCAACAATACAAGAAAGGGGTTACAGTGTTTGCGAATTAACAATACTGTAAGTTGCATATTGGCGAGATTGTTGCAAGTTAAGGCGGTAACAAAGCAGTCGGGCAGGCGCTCGGTAACACACAGGAGATATTAACGTATTGTAGATGTAAGGCTAACAAAGGGTTTTTACAGACTTTCTATTGTTACTTCACCGATGAACACTAGAGTGTTTCTTATAAAGTAGAACCTGTGCGGTATTTTACGTGCAACAAAAAATGGATAGACGCAAAGGAGGGAGGGAATGAAGATTTAAGAAAAACGGTGATAAAAAATGTTCGAAGGGAATTCCCTTCCTCAAAAACGGAACTTTAAATTTCAACGTACTCCAAGTTCTACAGCAGTTTGAAAAAGTCCTCTAACTGAGCGCCGACGCACGTAATTCAAGTCGCCATTTTCTCCAAAACAACTTGTAAATATCCATCTGTACTCTCGAATTATTTTCAGGCATAAAGCCACTAGCTTAGTGTTGTTATAGATGTACCAGTACCCTACGTTTTTATTTTTACTAAGGTGACGATTTTAGCAAAAGCATTATTTTAAAAGCATTATTTTAACGTAACTTCTTCTCATGAACTCTACCTTGTTCAAAATGGCAAACACAACTACAATTATTTTACTGGACATTTTCAGTGTGTATCTTGCATTTTATTTCAGGGCTCCGACCATAGTGATCTCAATCCGAATACACAGTAATAGCCTTTTCCTTCAATTAAAAGCAGTTTATTTAATTTTGAGCAACAAACTCCGTCCCCCCCCCCCCCCGCTACCTCCTTCAATAGTTGCGATACGTAATATCGTAGTTTTTATTTTATAGGCCTATTCACGTAGTTACGAGTTCCGAACTCAGTTGCACTTTCCAAACAAGGCCTCTAATGCCCAAAAGTCGGCAATTCCCTTTGCTCTTCGAGCTCCTACAATTCCCTTCCAACCAAAAGACAGTATTCACTGTCCCCTCCACTCAGAGCGCAAAGCTACCCTGCTGTCCGCGCTGCCATGCCTACTTCCGGTATTGACAGCCTGGCCGGTCCGAGTCAGTCTCTCCTCCTCCCGAGGTCCCCCCCCCCCCGGGTCGCTCTCCTACAGGGCCGCGGTTTCCCTCTATCTGGCTGCCAAGCAGCACGTATAAAACTCGGCTCCAGTGGGAAATCAAGAGCATAGCTCAAGACTCAAAGGCTAGAGGTCACTACAGCGGTCGGAGCAGAGATGTCCTGTCCCAGTGTTGCCATGCCGGGCAAAGTAGTAGTTCAAGGGTAACTAGTTTATTTTAGAATTTTTATTTTGGAACGTATTTCTAAATTAATAGTCATAAATTTAAACTTAACTTCTGTCTTTGAGTAAACTTATGGGTAGCCAAAACGCCATCGGCATTTCTGGTCTAGGGCGCCCATAACTTAAGGGTTTAAGGTCCCCTTCCTAAAAACCGGCTTTTTTTTTTCTTATTTATGAACTCAGAGTTCATCAAATAATCTAAGAGATCACCAAGATCTTGCGTGTGTTATCGTCGAAGCAGTGCTTTCGAAAGGTAGTTTTCCTTATAACACTAATCTTGATTCAGTGTGATGGATTGAAGTGATTTTAGTGCAAGAGTTGCTAACGTCTTTCAAATGACTGTTTTACTAAATGTAAGTTTCATCATGTAATTTAGATAGTTGTGATAACTTAACCGACTTTTCTAGTCCAAATTTGTTGTGAGCTTTAATTTTGTTCAACGTGCCGATTTAATTGTAAATCAAGTGCTTTTAACTTAAAAGCAAGTTTTTCTATTTGTAACCAACTAGTTACTCAGTGCTGTAAAAATAATTGTCATGTTTTATTAAAACACAAAAGAAAGTTGTTTTAAACGACAGTTTGACTTCCGAGTCCGATTTAATTTGCAAGGGTTATATAATTACAAAACAATTTTTATTTTAGCTCCTAAGTAGGCAATTAAATTAACTGCCCATCGTGGTGGCAGTAAATCGTGATAGATAGGTCATAAAAAATTAGGACGTTGATGCTCTTCTCCTAACCGTGCAGTAGACACGCTATGCTGTTTTTCCAACAAAGTAAAAACCGCCACTTATGATTTATTCTAAAATAACCACAAGTACGCCAGATGTCGGTGCTATAGACAGTAGGCACCTCAAGACCCTGTAAGTGCCCCTACACTAACATTCACTAATCATAACACTTTTGGTTATAAATTTGCTGACGATTTAAAGATGAGACAGCTAATGTTGACCAAATCTGTATATCTGCTCTTGATAAGGAAATTCAGAATGTGGTTAAATGGTCGCATTTATGGCAGTTGCCTCTCTCCGCACATAAGTGCTTTGCTTTCCATGTCGGCATTAATAACCCTGGCTATAGTTTCACCTTGGAAAATGAAACTTTACCATCTGTGTACAAAATTTGAGATTTGGGAATTTGGTTTACCCATGCACTTAAGCCTTCTATGAATTTTCAGAAAATCTGTGCCTATGCATTTTGACGTTTAGCAATTGTTAATCGATGTTTTACTTCTGGTAGTATTGAAATAAAAATTTGGGCATTTAAAGTTTTTGTTCACCCTTTGCTCGAGTATGCAAGCCTAGTTTGGTCACCTTTCCTTTTAAAGGATATCGACTCAATTGAGTCAGTTCAGCGTCGGTTTACAAAAGGATTACCGGGCCTGCGTAATATCAAGTACGCAGACCGCCTTAATATGACGGGATTAGAATTACTTGAACTTCGAAGGATTAAGTTTGATCTTGTCCTAACCTACAGGATTTTACGTGGTCTTATCTCTGTGGACCTTCCCTTTTTTGATAGGGCACCAGTGCAACACACCAGGGAAACTGTGTGTGCAGAGTTCGCGTCTTGATTGCCGGCCTAATTTTTTCTCGGTTAGTCGTCCCAATTTGGAATGCCCTACAAGCTGAAACTGGTAACATGGATACTGTATCTTGCTTTCACAGAATGCTTGATAAGAACCCCCTTCATAAATTTCTTAAGTGGCCTATTTGACTATAATTAAGATTGTCTTCTATTTTACGTCTAGTGTTAATTTCATCAACCTTCCAGTTCCTTCCCACAATTCATGTGTGGTAAACTCATATTATCATTATTATTATTATTTTTATTATTATTATTTCGAGTGAATCTATTTGGAGTCATCCACCTAAATTAGAAAAGTCATGATAGTAGTTGAAAGTTGAAAATGAGCGAAAAATCGACCGGTGCATGTGGTACCAGCCCTTAGTAAAACGGGCGTATACTTTCAATGACCCTTGACGCAAAAGAGACATTCCCATCTTTCGAATGAATCAAATCGAGTCATCCATCTGAATCTGAAATGACGAAACAGCAGTTGAAAGTTGTACGTTGGTAAATTGAGACCTCCACAGACATTAAATAAGCCAAAATGACCGAAAATTGGCCAAAATTACAATTTCTTAGTTTCTTTAAACATCTTAACCTGTTAATTTTAGCACTACATTGTCCTCAATGTTGTGTTTCCCTGGAGGTTTTTCGGTTACTTGTAGCCGCCTGCTTACATGCCCACACTTCCCCCCGGCTTAATACAGTCCTTAACCCCCCCCCCCCCATCTAGACATCTCACGGAAACGAAACCCTCCAGGCAGAACCAAGGCTCCTTTCAGAAACAACAAGACACCGAATTCTCGCAATTCGTCGTAAGACTGGAACAAGTCGCCGCCATCGTACCCTCCGACCCGCAATGAAAAATCAGGCACGACCAAGCAGTCCCAGCCCTTTTGTGGAGAACAGCCAGCACTCTCACGTCCCGGCCAACATTACCAGTAAACATGCGCCGCAACACCTGACCGTCGCAGCCGATACTCCTCACCCGGCGGCAGAAGTTCCCACCGCAAAAGCCAACATTTCCATTCGGTGCAAGACTACACCACTTCCTTCCGGCTTGGCAGAAATTAATTCGCAACGAGGTAATTCCCTCAATAATCAAAAGGGGCTTGTTTACTAGATTGAGGCAGTTATCTGCCAACACCCTTCTTTCTTTCCAACACATCCCCCTTGATCTCGGTTGCCTGAGGGCACACCAATGACAACCAGGGGAATTATTTTTATACCCAGTGCAAGTATGCCATGAGTTTCAAACTTTTCTGTCGCATTGTTATTTATCCTCAGATGCCTAAAATACAGTTAAACTGCCTTAGCTGTAAAGACACAAGTGTTTATAGTGTTTGCCATAGTCCAACTTTTAAAGGGGTTGAAAGAAACTAGTGAAACTCTGGCAATGTATGTTTGGTTAAAGGATCTACCTTTTTTGTACAACCGGCATTATGCCTGCCCCCCTTGGGAGGGCCCCAGGGGCCCCAACTCAGAATTTCCCAATGGAAGGGGGAGGGGGTTGAGAAATACCTTATTTGAAAGGTCTTCATTAGGCGAGTAAAGTGTCGCAACGATTGCTTCGATATGATGAGCCCATCCAAAATGGCAGCCGGTCAAACATTAGGAATTTCCTTTACGTCCGTATGTCTTACTCAGGCCAAAGACGTCGTAAAGGGACGTAGGTGGAAGCAAAATGTTTCGTTCAATTCAGTTGGATCACACCTACAACGTCTCTTGCGGTTTGAAGTCCAGAGTGTGGGCCTCAGTAACCCCCCCCCCCGTGAACCTGGGGGGGGCACTGAGGCCCACACTCTGGGCTTCAAACCGCAAAAGACGTAGGTGTAATCCAACTATGTTACTATGTTGAACGAAGCATTTTGCTTCTACCTACGTCCCTTTATGACGTCTTTGGCCTGAGTAAGACAGGGACGTAAAGGAAATTTCTAATATTTGACCAGCTGCCATGTTGGATGGGCTGATCATATCAAAACAATCGTTGCGACACTTTACTCGCCTAATGAAGACCGTTCAAATAAGGTAATCCTCTACCCCCTTTTCCATTTGACATTTCTGAGTTGGGGCCCCTGGGGCCCCCCAAGGGGGCAGACATAATGCCGGCTGTACAAAAAGGTAGATCCTTTAACCAAACATACACTGCCAGAGTTTCACTAGTTTCTTTCAGCCCCTTAAAAAGTTATGAGGCTGGACTGCGACTTCTGGGACACCCTGTATTTTATCTGGATAGGATCTGTTATTGCTGAATCTTGGAGGGAGACACACTGTTAATAACTAAACAGCTATTTTCATCTAATTTAGTTATTTTTCTTTCATTGAGCAATTTCATTGCACAAGGTTCCCAATAATTAAAGAATAATTTCAATGCATAAGGTTCCCAATAATTCAAGAATAATTTCAATGCATAAGGTTACCAATACTTAAAGAATCATTTCAAAGTGGAAAGTTACCAAAAATTAAAGAATAATTTCAATGCACAATGTTTCCATTAATTAAAGATTAATTTGCAATGCACAAGGTTATGTACAGTATGTCTCAAAAGTCCTGAACCAGGTAGGCCTATATGGTATAGGCCTATACTACACCCAGAGGAAAGTCCAGGGTTCGAGTCCTGGGTGTCACTGGTGTTACTGCGAGTGAACGCCTATTGTTAAAGACATTTGCTACTCCCATTAGGTGCATATTTTGCTCATAGTTTGCTGATTTGTACACCTTAGGCCTAATATGGTAGAAGTCCTGAACTATTACAGGCCTGCCTGGTTCAGGCTAAGACATACTTACTGTATAATAAAAGAACAACTTCAATGCACAACGTTACCAACAATTAAAGAGTAATTTCAATGCACAAGGTTACCAAAATTAAAGATTAATTTCAATGTGCAAGGTTACCATAATTAAAGATTAATTTCAAAAGACAAGGTTTCCAATTCAATGCACAGGGTTCCTGATAATTAAGGAACAATTTTAATGCACAAGGTTACCATAAATAAAGATTGATTTCAATGTACAATGTTTCCAATAATTAAAGGTTAATTTCAATGCACAAGGTTACCAACAATTAAAAAATAATTTCAATGCATAAGGTTTCCAATAATAATAATAACCCAAAACAAAATGTGTTAAGGATTCTGACTCAGCTTTTCGGCCGTGTGAAGTCGTGATATCAAACGCCAAGCTCGTTCACCAACCTAATCCACCGAGTAATAGTTCGAAGGTTAAATTAAATATATACAAAAATTGCTTATGGCGCAATTTTCAATTATTTCATTTAACGTTTGAAGTATTAGTCGGTGGGATTAGGTTGGCGAAAGAGCTTGGAATTTGCTTGGCGGGAATCCTTAACAAGTTTTGTTTTGGAGTAGATATCAGAAATTTTTGGTCCAAATTGAAGAAATCCATTTTTTTTTCTTAGGAATTGTGAGATAGAAACACCATTCTAGTTTTCTAGTCCATTTTTTTTTTTTTGGCTTTCGTTAGATTTTGAGGAAACAGTTTATTTTTTTTTCAAATAATATAGATTTCTTATTAGTACTGAAGTATCTCCTTGCAAACGCACGGCTTTATTTAATATTCAGTTTGGCATTGTTGCATAATAACAATGTTTGAAACAATGTAAAAAATCAATTTGGTCGTTTGGAGCTCCCTAACGCCTAAACCACTTGACCAATTAGAAAGGTCCAAATGAAAAGGGCACATCTGCAGAGCAATACCTGTAAAATGAGCTAAAAACCAGCTTTATTCACCGCATGGAAGAATTTATTTTCATGATACAAAAAAAGCGTTACCAGTAGTAAGTGGTAATTAAGCAAATATCAACGTTATTCATGTCGGTTTTTCAACAAGAAAACGTTAAGCTGTGTCACTAACAGTGACTTTTTTGTTGTCAGACGACCAAAGTCTCCCGATCCACCAAGTTTCAGCCTTTTCTGTCGCATTGTTATTTTTTCTCAGATGGCTGAAAACAGCCTAACTGCCTTTGCTGTAAAGACATCGTTACATTTTTAGGACAGGAGTCACCTTTTTTACATGACAGCATTTCATATTAGTAATGAAGACGAACCGATTTATTTAATGTTCAGTTTGGCATTGTTGCATAATAACAATATTTAAAACAATGAAAAACAATCAATTTGGTCTTTTGGAGATCCTTAATTCCTGAACCACTTGACCAATTAGAACGGTCCATATGAAAAGGGTACATCTCCGTAGCAATACCTATAAAATGAGCTAAGAACCAACTTTATTCACCGCATGGATGAATTTAATTTCGTGATACAAAAAAAGCGTTACCAGTAGTAATAAGTAGTAAGTAATTAGGCAAATATCAACATTATTCACGTTGTTTATTCAACAAGAAAATGGTAAGCTGTGTCATTAATAGTGACTTTTATGTTGTTAGGCGACCAAAGTCTCTCGATCCAACAAGTTTCAGCCTTTTCTGTCGCATTATTTATCCTCACATGGTTGAAAACGGCCAAACTCCCTTTGCTGTAGAGACACAAAGTGTCTAGTGGTAGCCATGCGCATATATATATTTTACCTGGATGTTATTGTTTTATCGTGGCGGGTGACACACTAGTGTGTGTCTTTGTAATGTTCTATTCCAGTGACTATTTGACCAGAATAAATATTATTATCTAGGGCATAAGGGCAATCAATTGTATAAAACACTAATTATGTATAAAATAGGTAGGCTAAATAATAAGCGAACATCCAATTATACTGGGACTTAATCGACACTCCGGTGTACACAATATTGACCCCACAATATGGCCAATTAAATCAATGACAGATTGTTATGATTTGACTGTATCGATTACAATTATCGGCAATGAGTCGAACGAATGGCATTACGGATTAAGTCGAGCGGTAAACCTAATCATTATGATATTCTCTAAGTTAAAATTAGGAATTTCGGGTTATTGTAGTAGCGTACGGATCGGTACTATTAAGCATAAACAATCATAGCTATTGCTATTGAATCAGAATACTTACCTCTATTATAGAAGCTGAGTGAGGCCATCGGCACTCGGCTTAGCTTGGCGGCGAAGCCTCGTCACCAACTCGGCACGGCTATCGGCCTGAGTTACTTCTGAATCAGGGCCTTCGGAATTTGACTGGCGTGAACTAGTTAACAACTGTTGAGCGGCTGATGATCGACTGATATCATGCCTTCTGAGGATGGTTTAAATACTGTAGCGTTATCGGCCATCATCGATCCATTGTAGTATTGATTTATTATTGAAATGCTAAATATAGTAACATTTGGACAGCTTGGGCCCTTATCGCCAAATGGGACCTCTACGCATGTCAATCATTCCATTGTTGCTTTCGAGTTCATTAATTGTTCCCCGTATGCGGTGCTTTGAAGGTATATGCCGCCATCCCATGTGGGAGGGTTTTATTGTTATTCCACAAAGTGATCGATCACGAGCGACGATCTTATTGTAATTAAATCTACTTCTAGAAAGTCATTTAGGTTCTACGAAACTGTCGTAAATAATGTCGGCTGGTAATGCCATCCTTTAAACTTTAGCAATAGGTGTATTTACACTTACTTGTTCAGTCTCAAATGATCTTGCCGCCTCTCGGTCACCTTTGAAGAGGACTCCCAATTATAATTTTTATCTGGAGTCGTTTTGATCTATCCGAATAAATACTCAACTCGTGCATTTTTATAAATAATAATAGATATCATGCAAACATGCATCTAATTAATTAATTGTATTGTTTCTGTTATGAATATTAATTAAGCCATTAATTATTTCCTTACATAATCCCTGTTCATCCTAAAATCATGGTACCTTTTTAGTGGTTCCTTATTTTAGCTTCCAAAGCCAGCTTATTTATAACAGAAACTGCTTTACATAATTAAGCAAGAATTTCGCATTTACCGATTGGCCCAAAGTTAATTGTCGTGTGACTAAGGAAAACACACCTTTCTTTGAGGTAAAAAAACAACCTTCACAGAAATCAGGGCAATAATTATGTACACTGTACAGCAAGATTAAATTGCCTCATTAATCGAACAATATTATTTGGGTGAAATTGGAATAAAATACTGTATGGCTTAAATAATAATAATATTAATAATAAAATAATAAAATTGTTTAGCCGATTGTAAGAGTTTGGCAAGGAGACGGAAGGGCATGGCCACTGACACCGTTCCCATTTATTAAAAGGAAATGTTATGTTTTGAAGATTTAAAAACTCAGAGTTGAAGCAGGCCAATTTTGCGGTGCAAGGAGATCACCGACAGGTTGAGCAAAATATTGTTAATCGTACGTTCGTTGTAGGAAACGTGAAAGGTCCACCTGGAGAAGGCCCCGACGAAAAGCTGATATGGTCTTGGACATGACAAGGTCGTCCGGCAGTGAGTTCCATGGATTCACCACCCGAAGAGCGAAGAAATACTTTCGACAGTCCAACCGTGGTTTATCAACTACCAGTTTAAGGGAGTGTCCACGCGTAGCTTTATAATGCGACATGTCAAAGAAGGGGGTGATAACTGGGAAATTTTCGTGTAAAATCTGGTAAGTCAGGGCAAGATCTGCATGCAGGCGACGCAGTTCTAATGGTTGTAGGCCCGCACTCAACAAGCGTTTACCAGATTTCAAGTTTCCCATGTCTGGAAGTGATCTTGTAAAGAAACGCTGTACCGACTCCAAATGGTCAATGTCAGACAAAAGGTATGGAGACCACACAGGGCTAGCGTATTCAAGAAGTGGCCGTACAAAGACCTTAAATGCCCAGACACGGGTGTTAGAATTTGCTCGAGCAAAACTACGATTTACGATGCGAAGTCTCTTGAAAGCTTGTGCAGTTATTTTTGCACAGTGGGTAGAGGGTTTTAGGTCAACTGTGAACCACACACCGAGGTCCTTAGCCAAATCCAAAGTGGGTAGTAAACTACCGTTTAAATGAAAAGGGGCAACAGGGTTTGTTTTCCCAAGGTGAAAAGAAAAACATTTTTCCACAGAAAGTGGCAGTTGCCAGACTGTTGACCAGTCAGAAACAGCTTGAATCGTTGAATCCAGTAGGTCGTGGTCACTTGTGACAAGTACTTCCGTACTTGCCTTTACATCGTCAGCGAATTTAAGATTTAAAACATCAGATGTAGGTTGAGATGGTAATAAATCGGACGTGAATAGAACAAATAGTAGAGGCCCCAGGACTGAACCTTGGGGAACCCCACTTGTAACTGGAAGGCTAGTTGATAACTCCGTAGCAATGCGCACTTGCTGAGATCAATTCTGTAGGAAAGCTGTTAACCAGCCTAATAGAGGGTTTCTGAAGCCAAGTCTGGTTAGTTTTGCCAGAAGTTTTGTATGTACCACGGAATCAAAAGCACGTTTGAAATCAAAATATATTACATCAGATGCAACACCGATGTCAGCAGCGGTTGTCCACCGATCAAGTGCTACAAGTAATTGAAGGGTAGTAGATCGTTTTGGGAGGAAGCCGAATTGATTGCAGTCAAGTAAGTTGTTTAAAGTGCAATATTCGAGCATGGCCTCCCGAATAAATGCCTCCATGATTTTACATGGAACCGAGGTTATAGCTATTGGTCTATAATTTTGTGGCAAGGATGCATTTCCCTTTTTAAATATTGGGGTTATAATTGCTTGAGACCAGTCTGTAGGAATTTTACCAGAAGATAGCGAAAGTTTAAAGAGATGAGTCAGAGCTGGTGCTATCTGCCAGGCAATCTGCTTATAAAAAAAGGCTGAGAAACCCTCTGGGCCAATTGCATGGCTAGGTTTAATGCCCGAGAGTGTACGCCACGTTTTTAAAACATCAAAATTTGTAGTAGAACAAGTGGTGTTTGGTTCAGTGGAACCTGCTGGGGATGGCGGGATTATATTGTTATCCACCACACCACAAGCCACGAAGTAGGTATTTAAAGCATTTGCTCGCTCAAAATCACCGTCTAGAAAGTTATTATCGATCAGAAGGGGTGGAATCGGTTTAGCAGAACCAGTGGTATTACGATAATGCTTAAATAAAACTGCAAGATTTCCTTGTTTAATCACTGCCGAGTCCAAACGAGAATGCCAGACCTGAACAGCCGTACAGTAGGTTGATTTGGCAGCCTTGTAGGCTGCTAATGTGGTTTCATTTTTGGACCTTGCATAAGCGTGCCAACATTTTAGTTTTGCACCACCAAGTCGGCGAATTTTCCGCGGGCACTTATGAGAAGTTTTGAAGAAAGGTTTATATTGCCTACAAAAAGCCACACTGGTGTTTAGAATTTCAAGAATGGTATTCCAGACCAATTGTACGTTGTCAGTACCGCGCAGAAAGCAAGATTCCCAATCAACCAGCGCAAGAATAGATCGAAGAAGAGGAAAATCAATCTTTGCGAACGTCGTGCGTGATAAGGCATTTCCCGAAAAATCACGGTTGACACAGAAAGTGACCATGGAATGGTCACTTGACCCCCGGTTTTCAATGACACAGGTGTTGTAAATAAGTCTAACATCCTGCGTAAGGATATATTCCAATACGTTACGACCACGAGTCGGGCAGTCCACGAGTTGTGTAAATCCCAAGGGACGAATGAAATCCATAAAAAGTTTATGTTGGTGTAGTGAGGCAGTACTGGTTGTCCAGTCCGCCGACGAAAGATTGAAATCGCCTAACAAAATATTATTAAGAGAAGGTTTCAATGCCTCAGTCAGACTGTGACACATATTTGCCACAGCGACCGCATCAAGACTGTCTGGCAAGTACCCGAGGACAAAATTCAACTTTTCACCAGGCAGTAGTACAGACAGTGTTTCCACACACCCTCCCGACAAAATGGGAACCACCTGCAAGTCAGTACGATAAACAACCATCACCCCCCCTCCACGCGTATCACGGTCACGCCGAAAAACAGAGTAAGGGAGCCTGCGGACGCATGCAAGACTCGAGAGCGCATTCTCCATGTAACTGAACCAATTTAATAAAATCAACTTTGTTGCTGTTGATCTGAAATAAATAATATTTCGCTTTCCTTGGGCTGGCTACATGGGTTTGTTTAACCCTCTTGCTTTCAACGAGGGAGGCGTGGAACTTTCCCATATCGTATTGTGCTCTACCTTCGACCTCGAGTTGGCCACTGGTCCGGCCAAGGTCGTTCAAGGCTGAGTGGGTTTCTCTACCCTCGGTAATAACATCGCCCACCATTTGGCCTAGTTTTCGCTCTAGCTGGGGAAATGAAAGAAACACAAGCGTTACTGGCTATGTTTTTCAACTTTCAATTTTTTCCCCTTTGAAATCTTGTTTCTTGCCTCTTCACATTTGGAAGAAAAGTCACTTTATAGCCAAACGTGACTTCAATTTGCTCTTTATCGGCAATGTAATATATAAAATTTCATGGAATGTCCATGGTTCGATTCGAACAGTACTATTTGACATTGTCAAATTTAATCATTATTTCCCTGCAGTACCAATGGTAACAAGATTTCATCGGAAAACCCAGTCTTTATAAAATAAAATATCGTATGCATGCTACATACATGAGTCGCCCAGAAACTTGTACGTTTCTGAATATAATATCACTTGTTTGGTCCCGTGCTGGGATTCAAACTGGCAACCAAGTTATCAATATCAAGTTTCAACATGCCTTTTTACTTATTCGGTAAAATTTTCATGCTACATAGTAACAAAATAAGCATTAGGACAAGGGAGGGGACAGGATACCGGTTTTGTTACCCCCGTTAAGTCATATTCGCTTAACCCCTTTATTTAAGTGTCATTTACTGTTATTCCCAATGAACATTTTCACGATTGTGTGCCCATTGCGTACTGAATATTTAAAATATTTGCATATACTCCATGTTTGGTAGTATTTTTGTTAGTGTCTGCATTTGACTCTTAAGTTTCATTTTCGAAACAGCATAACGAGTTCTGCAACTCATTCAAATATGCGGCTCGATTGATGTGGCGTGTAAAATATATTTTATTTTTTATTTGTATTTGTTACCCCCATTTAGACTACTATGAGAGAGTTCAGACTACCCGTGTGGGGAGCCGTCGATCGTAGCTTTTTAAGAAACAACCGTATTCGTGTTTGTCTGTTTTCCCTTTTGACTACCAAGCGATAGTTCAAACTGACCAATACAGAAAGCCGTCTATCATGGCATTTTAAGAACCTTGTTAATGTATATGTGTGTTAACCCATTTTGACTATCATGCTTAGGTTGAACCTAGCAGATTAGGTTCCGCCAGCAAACATGATTTTTAGAAATTATTGCGTTTCCTCACAATAAATATGTTATACCACAGGATGTGAGCGGCACGATCCTTGAGCCTAATGTTGTGCGATGCTCTAGTGACTCGTATTCGTTACTAGAGTGCTTGTTATAGAGTGATTTGTCTGTAAGGCTATCGCCTATAATGAGCTCTTCTGCCTGGCAAAAGAACCGTTTTGCCTATGCTATCTACATTGGTCCTCCTGAACGTAAGCGACCAATACATAGGAGTAGTCAGAAACTGGAATTCTAAAGTTCCAGAAACCTACAATTTAAAATTAAATCGAAATGCAGCAATCATACAACATTTTTTTTCATTTGTGCTGCTAATAAAAATTTTTTTCGAAATGCAAGTTTCCAATAACCTGCTGTAATAGGCATTAGTTTTTTTTTGTATCTAAGCGTTGCGATTGCAAACTGTTTAACTTAGAATACTTTTTTTTGTATCTAAGCGTTGCGATTGCAAACTGTTTAACTTAGAGTATGCATGATATCCGTACAATTTTCGGTATCTAAGCGTTGCGACTGCAAACAGTTTAACTTAGAGTATGCCTGCTAATTTAATTTTGAACATCTTGTTCAGAGCGATGTTGCACCACTTGTGGGGTGACTAGCACCAGAAGTCAAATCAACTACATTTTTTTTTTCATTTAAGGGGACGAATTTCGTCCGACTTCTACATCACTAAGTGACAGTGTAACTACAGTCCTAGTTACCCTGGGCAAATCATTAATACGAGTTGGCCAGACTCCATCATTGATTCGCTAGGCTATAAGTCTGCACTTACAACACTAAAGTATCAGATGCAGTGGTTACCAACCAGGAAAAGTGCTTTCCAGCATGCGGTAGATCTTTCAAGGTTTTTTCACTACAACCCGAGTAAACGTGTGTAATCTGTTCCTTAGGAACTTACGTGTGAGGTACTTGGAAACTTAGTGTAACCATTAAATTGAACTTAAGTCTGGCGTTCCAGGTCTTAAGAGTACCTCACCTTCAATCAAGTTGAATTCACATAGTGAATCATTTTATATAATTAACGTTAAGTGTGCTTTACCATAGGTAGCAACAATGTGTTTTCACGTTAGCGACTTTACAATGAGTAAAAGAAATATTTTTCCAAATTAATAACTTTACCATGGGTAACAGGAACATTTTCCAAAAGTAACAGGCTTCACCATAGGTAACAGCAATGTGTTTTTTTTACGAATTAATAAGTTTTACAATGAGTAACAGGAGTATTTTCCAACGGTAATAAGTTAATATATGTTTCCCCATTAACTTAAGAAGATTCCACATTTCTAATTTCGCATAGCAAGTGGCAGCTAGTTTATGAGTGTCGTGGCAAGGAGGGGTGGGGTGTATAATTTACACAGATGTTTTCACCACAAGGCTAGGGATCACTTATCTTTTTATTCATTAGTCCTGGATAATGATGGAATGATCCCTGTTCTATGATTTAGCCTCTTTTCTCCATTTATCTGCCATCTTGACACTTTACCACAATTCCCTGTATGCTGCACAATTTTTCTGAAAATACATGAATTTGGACTACATCAGTTATGTTGCATTCACATATATTTTAGGTTATCTGAATACATATCACAATTATTTATACTTTTGTATATGTTTGTGACCTTATACATGAATTAAATGATTTTATTCCATAGAATATTGTTTCGGAATTTTCTTTTCTTATTTTAAAAGAATAGTTCTGTATTTTCCCACTATGGAGTGAATTTGCTAATTTTAGCTTCTTGGGTGGGTAGCAACTGTTGCCATGGTCAAGGGTGAGTCGTCCTGACCTACATTGACCATCCCTTTTGCTTGCTGAAGGTTGCCCTTGAGCATGGTCACTCTTTCTGCTGAGGTAGGGGGGGGGGCAATAAACGAAAGTGGTCAGTGGGTTGAGAGGGTTGGGGCACGGCTCTGGGCCATGCTGGCTTGATCTGACCTCAAAATGCAGCTTGGTCGAGGCCACGTAAACAATAGCTGATGGTCACTATATGAGTAGAGGGCGTGAGCCAGGTCCCTAGGAAAAGAGACAGCCCCTTTTCATGACGTCAAGCCTGAACTTTGCACCCATTGGTTTAGCCAATGTCCGTTTTTTGGGTCACAATATTTCGGACCAGAGAAAATTCGGTGATTTTTCCCACACACAAAGTGGTGTACTTCCACTTGTCAGTTTGCTTTCGCTTTTCGCTCCCCAATCTACATCACTATGGTTCCACCACAAAAGAAACGGAGGGCGACCTCCAAAGAAGAGAGAAGTGCGGTTGCCAATTTACCTCGTTACCTTAAAGACTTTTTTTGTCTGCTATCTATCAACCTGTTGCTATTTTTGATCTGTGTAGATCACTATGAACACTGTGAGAAAAGGCCAGCGTTGTTTGATGAGTGTCCCCACCGGGCCGCTGAAGAGGTACCTTTTTCCCCGATGCTACCCAGTGAGGATCCGCTGGATTATGTGCTCCGGCTCTTCTTTATGGAGATAATCCTAGAGAAACCGGGGCAGAACATTTTAGTTGATGGAGCCCCACCTGAGGAATCATCGTTTGCGCAACAAATGAGGATAAGTGCGCATTACTTACAATGCAGTCCTCCGACGGCCCGACAGTGCGTATTTGACCTTCCCACCATTTCCCCAGGAAACTGAGCAGTTTGCTTCATATTTCTGGCGGGCGGTGAATGCGGAGAATACATTTTTTATGCAGTCAAACTTGCACCGGGCGATAGCCCAATTCAACAACGCCGCCCGCCGGTTGGAAGGTTCCCCAGCAACCGACGGATTATTAGTCGACATTGCTGGAATATTCCCCGACTACCTGCCGGAAGGGTTGTAGCCGCTTCCGGACCTTATCTGCATCGGACATATTCAAGATCCAAACGTTCCAACCATTGCCGATGCAGGAGCATCCGGCAGCGGCGTCCAGCAGTGCCGGCGCCCTGGTCCCTGTAGGCGTGGCTGTCCCATCTGCCATGATGGGCAATACGTTAAGCAAGTTCTTATTTTATTACTTTTAACTTTTTTTTTCTTATCAATATTTTCCTCATCTGATGTTAAATTTTAATAATATACTGGTTAGTAAATATTACTTTTTGATTTGCTGGAAGTGGAAATGATAATATCAAATTTGTTTGTGCAAAACATTTCCTTTTAAACAACTTCCAAAAGATCATTTAAATCTTATCGCAATATTATGCGATTTAAGCTTAATTATTGACTGTAATGAGTTTAAAAAAAATCTAATGCGGTGTATGCATTTGAAAATACATTATTGCTTCTTGAGCAAGAAATATGTCGTTTTCGACAAGTACTTTTTCTTCAATTTTTTTTTAACTTTAAATCAATGGTTCTCAAAAGTAAAACTGAGTTACTTTGAAGCGAAATGCTTATTCTTAACTTTGCTGGTATAGGCTCTATGGATTCTAGGCCTTTTGGTAAGTTACATTTACATGAAATGGTATAAATCAATTTCTATTTATTCATACGTTGTTTTATTAACAACGTGGTGCTAATTTATTTGAAGCACTGGAAGAGGAATTTCTACGAACTGGTCTTAAAATAAGTGAAACTGCAATTTTTTCGTTTCATGATCCATTTCCTTATGGATGTGAAATGCAAATATTGATTATTATTATTAATTTTAATTGTATAATTCATATCCTTATGGATGTAAAATTAAACAGTATAGCATAGCTATGAATAGTTCGTCCAACTTCCTTTTTATATTTTTTTGATATTTTTTATGCCTTTAAAATAATTAAAGTAATATCTGCCTAGGACCTTCATTTATTTATTTCTTAAATTTAAGAAATGAATGTCCTTAAATGCTTTCTGCATCATTTGTCTAATTCGTGAAAGGGAATCCGTACCATGGAGTGATATTTTATTTATTTATGTAATAAGTTTAATTTGGCTAGGTGGTCCGAACTAAGTTAATGCAACTGGACTCCTATATAGCCTATTATTTATTTAAGTAGCACCGTTTCCGTTCCAAGAATAACATGCTATCTAGAATGACGTGAGTGAAATGAAAGTTCTGAAAATTTTCCATTGGGGGGGGGGGGGGGGTTTTATAAAAATCTTTGTACATTTTGTTTACCGTACAAGTTTGTATAGTACGTATAAGTTTAAAATGACATAAAACATTAGTTTTGAATGTCCGGTAACCATCCGGTAAATATTGGGAATGTATCTTTACAAATTCCTTGGTTTTGAACTTTTAGCCGCAATGAGCGCAGTAGCGCGAACTAAGCACGAAAGTATATTAGGCTCTCTGCGCGTAGGAAAATAAATTTCCGCTGCGCATTCAAACTCTAAATAATGGTTTTGAAAAAGTAGTTGTAACCCATGGTCTTAATACAAAATTATTTTGCTGATTTTATTTTAATTTGGACTATTATTTAAGTTCTATCAATTTTGGGGGTGGGGGTGGGGGGGGGTAGTATCACTCACAAAATGTTCATGCAATTATAACAATTATGTCGGGAAAGAACATGTTCCAGCTATTTCAAATGCTTGAACATCTTAATCCGATATACAATTTTACAGTGATTTCCCTCCATATTGTTCTTATGAGCGTGAGAGAAATTAAGGTAACAACATGTATCGCTATATGCGAAAGTTTTATACTTACAATAAACCTATTTACATGTCAATTTCACATGCATTCATAATTTTATGAATTGAATTTTAATCTTTGTCGTTCAATTTTCTTTATTTAAGATGACCTGGATAGCAACAGCGGCTACGATTAGCGCCGTTGCTGTTCTCGACTGCCCGCTACAAAATAAGCGGTGCGGTCGAGTTCGACGATGCCCGCCCCGAATTCAGGGTTATACGTACTGTATATAGTTTTATTTTTTATTTTTTATTTTTTTTTTATTTGCCATTTTAACTGTTGAAGGGAAATGTCATGTTTTTATGATCATAGATTTCTGAAAGTTCTTCCAAATTAAATTTTCTTATTAATTTCTTAACTTTCTAAATGAAATCTTAAATTTTAGTCAAAATTAAAATTTCCCTGTTCTTAAAATTTTTTTTCGTTTGAGTTTAATTTCTGTTCCATTTTCATCATTTTATCATGACCAAGTATTAATTTTATACTTCTTAAATCTGTGATCGTACAATGTTTTCATAATGTACTAATTTTGATCGTTTTATTTCAGGTAATGTTTTTGTGTATAATTACCGTTCAATGTTTTATTATTTTATATCTTGGCTTATTGTTTCATTTATGTTGCCATTTTTATCTCATTTATTTACCAGAACCCTGAATTTTACATGTGTTGTACGTATTTGTTTTGATTTACCATGTCATGTAACATAGTTTAACTTTATTTTCCTGCAACCGTAATTTACCATAAAGATTTAACGTTTCGTCCGAATTATTTTCGGTTTCAGTTTTTTCCAAATTAAATTGTATGGTTACTTTTACTAAATTCAATTTTCTTGATTTTCCTTCATTCAATAATTCTAAATTTCTTTTTTTAATTTTCATAATTTTCACCCATTTACTTGGTTAAAATTTCATACTGTAAGATACAGTTATGACATGGTTGACGTGAATTTATTTACTTATTTTATGATTTGTCCACGTCTTATTTGTTGCAACCTTTTGTATAACATGCTTGTAAATATTTTGATTTCGTTATTTTATTGTATGTCCTGTGATTTACCATGTTTCTGTAAATATTTCCATTCATATTTTATCATTTGCTTATGTCATGTTGTAAATATTTATTAATTTACGTATTCGTATGGTATGTTTATACGTGTTTAAGCATTTGACATATCTTTCGTTTTTCGTATTTTATTTTTTGTATGTATTTTCTTATTTTCTAAATAATAGTATTTTCTGAAACAAACTACGAGTTTCTGTCTCAAAAGTTATTTTACATTACATCCTGAAACATAATAGACTTAAGGTATTTCCATGAATTTATGCGATGCAAACGTGTTCAGTATTATGCACTGTGAGAATTGAAACTGCGTAGGTGATTGGTCTAGCAATCATGCGTTGGTTTCGGAAAGGAACTTCCGTTTGTACTCACTAGGGTCCCCGCGTGCAGAGCGCGTGAACGCTCCTTCACGGTGACGCCATGTTTTCTTTGTTCTCCGTTGGATACGCAAAGAATAACTGATCCTCAACATTTGCTTCTTCCAAATGCCGACGCAGCCTGATTTCTGGGGTAGTTTTACTGCTACGCGTATTATAACCATGCGTAGAACCAAGCATTCTTTGTTTATTTAGTTTGTAATCTATCTTACGGTATTTATTTTGTAAATAAGCAGCCGATTTGGCTCGACGCGTTTACATTTCTTGGTTGAGCTTGTTTCTGAACCGCTAGCTGCATCATCAGGCTCGGAGGGCGTAAACGTTGGTGGTTGAATTTCCGATAAATGGTCTGTCGGTTCTTCCAAAAGTTTTGCTATGTACTGTTGTAATTTTATTTCAGCTTCCGTCAAGGTACCGTTAAGCTGCTCCGATAAATCCAAATTGGTAGGTCCGTTAAAAGGAACAGGTTGGTTGTTCGTTCTTAGGAATCATGGTCTTAGATTGTTCACATGTGCGCGAACGACTTTTAATGGATCCAAAAAATGTACAATACGAACGATAACATCATTAACAAATTCCATAATTCTGAACGGTCCCGTCCAAGCACGAAATAATTTCGGCGAAATTTGTTTAATTGGTAAGAAGTCGCGTAATAATACATAATCATCGACTATGTAGCGGTACGGACGTGCAGTGCGATCATAAAAGTTTTGTTGTCTCTTAACTGCTTTCCAAGTATGCGCTCGAGCGACTTCGAATGCTGCTTGTAGTCTACTCTCTAGACGTACTATAGTGTCATCACTATCATAGCAGATTCGTGGTGGTTCGAAAGCTAATGCACTCGGCAATCTAAATTCTGAACCATGATGTAAATAATGTGAGCTAATTAGCGTGGTTGAATTAGGACACACATTTAGTGCTATAGTCACTAATTCTAGATACTTGCACCAATTTTCTGGACAACTTGCAGAAATTTTACGTAATACTGTTTCTGTTCTCTTATTTGCGGCTTCTACCGTTCCTCCTACCCACGATGTGTTAGGAGTGAAGTTTATCTGTTTAATATTGAACATATTTGACAATCTTGCCACAATAGCGTTATTTATCTCGCTTCCGTTGTATCCGCGCAGTTGCACGGGTGCTCCAAATCTAGCTATGAGGTGAGAAAACAACTTATTGGCTATTGTTTCTGCTTTCTTATCGGGAATTCCGACTGCAATTACATAACGACTGAAGTTGTCAATTAATATCATTTTTGTAGACGTTCCCGTGAACGCTTTTATTCAAAGGTCCAATGAGATCCAAGCTCCATGAATGACCTGGTCTCTGTAGAGGTTAGTAGGCTCTAAGCTTAGCCTTGAGTGGTTTACTAGGTCTAACGTAAGCTTGACATACTTGACAAGTTTTAACGTAATGTGCGATATCGTCCATCATTTTAGGCCAATAGCAATATAGCTCTATTAATTCCCTAGTTTTACTGGCTCCGCGATGTCCGGCGCCAGGTGTGGAATGGTAATCTCGGATACAATAGTTTCGTAGAGATTTAGGTATACACATGTGTGCTAGACTGTGCATAAGGCCTCTATTTGGGTCTGCTAATCAAATTCTGTATAGAATTCCGTCATAATCTTTATAAAAGATGTTTCGCTTGTTAGAAGCATCGATCAAATCTTCAGATGACTGATCTTTAAGGCGTTTTATGATTTGGCCTAAGAATGGATCGTTTCGTTGCTCCGCCACTAGGTGTTGTCGCATCCAGTCAGGAAATTGACTGCCCAACACAGCGACTGCTATCTTTATACGAGATAGCGCGTCAGAAACCGCTAGAAGTCGGCCCGACTTGTGACGTAAGATGAATTCATATTCCCTGAGTTGAAGTAAGATTCTTTCTAATTTGGGGGGGAGGGGAGGGTGGAGGCACAATAAAGATTGCAAATTGCTAAATGATCTGTGGTTAAAAAAACATCTTACCAAGTAAATAGCAACAAAATGAATCTATACAATGTATGATCGATGAAAACCCTTGTAGTAGTTGTTTCCTTCCATTCCGCCTCTGTGAGGGTTTGGGAAGTGCAGGCTAACGGATAGTTTATACCTCCATGATACTGACTTACCCAGCCTCCGATCGCTACTCCACTAGCGTCAGTTTCAAAGAAAAAGGTTATTAAAGAAAAATCTGGGTGTTTAAGCATTGCAGCCTTTATCATAGCTCGCTTAAGTTCTTGAAATGCTCTTTCTTCATTTTCGCCCCACAGAAATTTACAGTTTTTCCGTGTTAGCTTGGATAAAATCTGTGACATTTCGGCGAATGAAAGAATGTGTCGCCTATAGAAATTTACCATACCTAAAAATGAACTGACTTGTTTAGGTGTCTTAGGCGTAGGATAATGTTGCATAACCTTTGTTTTATCGCCATCGTGTTGTATCCCGTTTTCGTCTAGCACAAAGCCTAGGAATTTAACCTTTTAACGTGCAAATTCTCACTTTTCAACGCTTAGTTTTATTCCTGAACAAGCGACTAGTTCTAGTACTCGATTCACATGACTGATGTGAGTTTTAAGATCTGGACTACTCAGGAGACAATCGTCAAGATAGACAGTACAATAGGCTCCTAGCACGTCTGCAAGTATTTGTTGTGCACAAAATTGGAAGTGCGCAGGCGCTATTTTAAGGCCCATTGAGGCCGGTTGAAAAAATAGGTTTTAGAGTTAGCAGAGAAGCACGTCTTTTGGTTTAGCAGATTCCGCTAGTTTAAGTTGATGAAATCCGAACTTAAGTCTAAACGTGTAAAATACTTAGCTCCGCTAAGGTGAGCCATACTTTCTGTCACAGTAGTATTGGAACACTTACACTTTCCACGACAGAATTCAAGCCGCGTAAATCTACAACTATGCGGTAACCAGTTGGCCTTTTCTTTATCATTAGACAAGGAGATAACCATCCTGATTTTTCTTCCTGGATTATTCATACTCTCTGCATTTCGTCAATATATTTATCCAATAATTCACGTTGGTGAAATGGAACTCGGTACATTTTAGAACTTACTGGTTGTGATTCGCCAGTATAGGAACTTCGTTTCCCTCATAACATCCTAAGTCAAAATCGTTTTTAGAAAATGAATCTTGATGATTTCTAAGCATATCTAGAAATTCTCCCGTTTCCTCCCTGCTTAAATCTGGAAACGTGAACCTATGTTTTAAAATTTCCCATTCCGCATCGAGTTCTGCCTTGGATTTTGGCTTGGGAGTGTCAGTTAGGCTACTAACTGGCACCTCCAATGATTTTTCACTCTGTTTGGATTGATTTTGGGAAATCTCGATGGGACTTAAGATTTGAGATACCTCAATGGGACTTGTGGTAAGAGATTTCTCAATGGGACTTGAGGTGGGTAAATTTGAATTTGACGAAGCTAAAGAAGCGTCATCCTCGTACTCGATAATAGCTGTCGTGTACGTACCTAGGATAGTACCCGCTTTTAGTTCTACGTCAAAGCCATTAAGATTTAAGAACATGACTGGAATAATACCTGTGGGAGTTGTGTTAACAAGACTGTGAGCAAGATGTACAGGAAATTCTCCGTTTTCAGGTTGGAATACTCCTGTCTGTATTTCTGGATACGGAAAATGTAAATTTCCAGTTATTCTACTCTCACAATTTGATGGAATAATTTTGTCTCTTAACAAAGATACAGTAACATCTATCAAATGTTGTTTAGGTGTACAATTCCATGTAGATTTAGGATTATCATCGGTTTCTACATCTGTAGCTACGTTAAGTGACGCTACGTAAATGTGATTGGGTTTATAAAATTCCCTGTTTATTATTTCCTTATTTTGATTATAAGCAACATGGGCTAATTCTGGTGTAGACGACATTTGAAATTTTAGATCGCCTATAGTTAAGACGTTATCAGGACAATTTAATGCTAACGAATCTTATTTATTTGACATGAAATCGTATCCCAATAGTACTGAAATGTTATCAAATGAACCATCAGGAATGATAATAAATTCTTGGTTTCTAGAAAATTCACACTTTTCTATAGTTGTTACTATTTTCCTATCGGTTTTAATCTGACGATTTCCGACCCCAACCAAATTGACTGGTGTGGTCATAGGGATTAAATGGCATTTTACGCTAAAATTCTAAAGCATGCGTTGTGCTGCTGTGTTCGTAATTAGCTAAGGTGAAGAACCTGTGTCTAATAAACAGATTTCTGGCCTATTACCAATGTGAAACACTAAGTGTGGACGTGAATATTTAACCTTAGTTTTATTTAAAACTGTGTTCACTTGAACGTTTTCAGCGTTATGCGCTGTTTGCTCTGAGTCGAGCGATGCTTCTCCTTGCTTCTCTGACTCGTGGCTAGTATCAGCCTCGGACGCTAGATGGTGCTGCTTGTACCATCTGTTGCCCGGTTGAGCGGAAATGCTCGTGAGCAAGTTTCCTCGCTCTCCCAACGATGAGTGTTTCGCTGGTGACGCATTTGGGTCGATAGTTGTAGGAATGTTTGAACCTACAATCTGCTTAACGTTTTGCTGTCCCAAAATGTTAAGCAGATTGTAGGTTCAAACGTTCTACAACTGTCGGAATTCTAATTTTCCAATCTTTCTGTGTTGTTGGTGAAATACCAATGGAAGTGCCCGAAGGCATTTTAACTCCGTTTTTATAGGATGAATCATCCGTATGTTTGAACTGAACTGTGCGTTCATTACCTATAATGCAATAACTATCGGCTTTTCAGTATCAACTGGGTTTAATTCTAAATGAAAATTTGTAGAATCTAAACCATCTTCGAATAGAGTTACTATTACTGAATCACAAGTTAAATCATATTTATTGTTAACTGTGCTTAACGCATTTGTAAATTCATTTACGAGATTTTTGTTACTGTCTGTAGACCTCGCAACATATTTTGATGGAATTTTGCCAAAATATGACGCTAAACGTGGTAAAGCTAACGTGCGATCTGGAAAGCAAGTTTTTGCTGGTGCCATTCGACGTTTGAGTACAAATCAAACATTAATTTATTTGCATTTTCTTCTGAAAATAATGGAACACATTTTACGTTTAAGGAATGAGAATTATTTACCTCATTAGTTTGATTAACAGGAGTTTGAGCTTGAACTGAGCTGACGTGTGGGTTTTGATCGTCATTATTGCTCTGTTCTGACTGAGTTAAGTTTAGTTCTGAATCCCTGTTCACATTCAGACTACTAACTCGTTTTTTGAATTGCAACCATTTTGACTGAGTTGCACATGAGTGGCCTCGTTTATGTCTGTAGCGTGTTGTGGAACACGGTTTTGGCCGTTGTTATTTTGCCGTTGCTGATTTTGGCTTTGATTTTGATTTTGATTTCTATTTTGGCGTTGATTTTGATTTTGATTTCTATTTTGGCTTTGGTTCTTACGGAATTTTGATTTTGTTGCCCGTTATCGTAACCATTGTTACCGTTATTGCTAGTGTTAGCTTGGAATGAGTAAGGGTTATTTTTCCTGTTGAACTGAATAGAATCCCTATTGTCAAAACCAGAAAAATAATTTCCGCGTTTACCTCGGTTATTTCCCCTGTAACGGTTACCTCCGCGACCGTTTTTGTTGTTAGATTTATTTGTTGGAAATCCTCCTTCTTGTTCAGTTTTTTCCCAATGTTGTTGGACTAGCTGTAAATTTTCGTCTTTTGTGTGACATTCTCGTTTTATATGCCCTGGGGCTGAACAACGGTAGCAGATTTTGACTTGATTTACGTTAGTGTTAACTGTGCTAACTTTAGCTTCAACATTTTTAGTTTTAGCGTTACTAAGCTTAGTCATACCTTTCTCTAAGAAATTCATTTTATCTAGCATTGCGCCAGAAGCTAAATTGTTAACTTCCGTGTTAGAAATCAGTTTAGTGCCTGATTTATCTGAGTTACGATCATTTTCATTGCCTTGGAATCCAGCTAAAACTGAACGTTTATAGATGGCTGAATTATACGTATCCCTGAACGTAGTATGCATTTGTGATGTTACATGAGTTTCGATTTCTCGTGGCATAGCGTGTAAACATACTGAACGCATTCCGTCATTCTTAGCTAATTGTTTAAAAGCTCGTTGTGCATCCGAGTCTGAAGGTTTGACTCGCCAAAGTTGTGAAGCCATTTTCTCTAGCCTGGCAGCGAAAAGTTCATAGTTTCTGCCTGTTTGAGTCACCCCGTGTGGAACGACGTAGGGGTGACGATTTAACCTCCGCAACCAAATCTATCGATTAAAATTTCTTTAAAGCTGTCCCAATTTCGGGAAGTGGCTGTCGCAAATCTTGCTACTTGCATGGTTGCTGTGGCCAATGGCCAATCTTAGTCTTGGGTGTCCATTCTTACATAGGTGGACATTATCTATGTCTTATAATTTAGTTTCCGGTTCCTGCTTCTAGAACTTTCCATTACCCATAATACCCTGGCCATTTTGCGGTTGTCAGGGGCAACCAAAACATATTTAAGCAAGGGGCCAGCATGGCAAAATCAGAAAGCCTTCGGGCCAGCCACCCGGCTGGTCCTCCCTCAGCCCCTGCTAGGTCACCTAGTTGGGGAGATTTTTGGCTGTTAGGCCTTTAGTAGGCCAAATTTTGGTTAGGCTCTTTCCCCCCAACCTAAACAACCTTCTTTACCCTAACTTAACCCTAAAGTTCCCCAACCCTTTTCCCACTTTTGGTTCAGTCTAATTTTGGTTGCTCTCCCACTTTGTTATTCTTCGTCAGTGGCTATATGCGGATTCAAGGCTAAATAAATTGCAACAGGACCTGTACATTTACTACATGCAGCTGAAACTAGTTCTGAATCTGGTAGTGAAGGATCTAACGTGTGCAAATTTTCGACAATTAATGCAAAAGCAAAAATGTCTAATGAGTCATCCCCTGCAAAAGGTAGGATAGCTTTCTTGGCTGAACGTAATTCTTCCCAAAGTCTAGACTTAGTTTGTGAATCTCTAGTTTGCGTTGATTCGGTAATAGTTTTCAGCACTTCTAAATTATTATCATTTACTGCCTTAAGATTATCACTATTTGATTGTAAACATATTGCTAAAGTATGATCCAAAATCTTTTGGAGGTGAGCCTCATACATCATATTACCCTGTTGTCCGCTACTATGATTTGGGGTGAAAGTTAGCGGTGTTTGATTTCGATTTTGAAATTTGGGGATTTATCACTACATTCGGGGTAATGGGAACATGGGAATGATTTGGTATTTTCAAATTTGTTGGCACGTGCATATTAAGCAGTGTTTGAGTGCTTGTTTGCATTTGCAAGGTAGGCATAGTTGGCGTTAAGTTTGGCGTTACCCGATTGTGCTGTGGCGTTACTAAATTTAATGGCACTGTTTGGGTTAGTGGTGTAGTTTGATGTAATGGAACATTATGATTTAGTGGCCCATTTTGATTTAATGGTACATTTTTATTTAGTGGCGAGTTATGATTTAGTGGCACTTGATTATGTATTGGTACCTGAGTACTAACGCCAAGCTAATTCCACCGAGTAATAGTTCAAAGGTTAAATGAAATGTATGAAAATTGCTTGAAGCGCAATTTTCAATTATTTCATTTAACGTTTGAAGTATTAGTCGTTGGGATTAGCTTGGCGTTTGATATCACGACTTCACACGGTGGAAAAGCTTGGCGGGAATCCTTAACAAGTTTTGTTTTGTGGTAGATATCAGTAATTTTTGGTCCAAATTGATGAAATCCATTTTGAAATGCCAATCTAGTTTTCTGGTCCATTTCTTTTTCTTCTTTTTTTTTGGGTTTCGTTAGATTTTGAGGACAGCAGTCACCTTTTTTCATTTGATTAGCATTTTTATTAGTATTGCAGTATCTCCTTGCAAACGCATGAATTTCTTTAATTGTCAGTTTGGCATTGTTGCGTAAAAACAATGTTCAAAACAATGTAAAACAATAAATTTGGACCTTTGGAGCTCCCTAACCCCAGAACTACTTGACCAATTCGAAAGGTCCATATGAAAAGGGCACATCTCCTTAGCAATACCTGTAAAATGAGCTAAGAACCAGCTTTATTTACCGCATGGAAGAATTTATTTTCGTGATACAAAAACAAACGTTAGTAGTTAGTTTTAAAGTTTTAAAGTTTAAAGTTTTAAAGTTAGTTTTAAAGTGGATTGCAACCTGGCTCACGGGTCGTACTCAGGCGGTGGTTATAAATGGCCATCACTTAAATACTATCCAGGTAACTAGTGGCACGGTTCAAGGCTCTGTTTTGGGTCCGCTCTTATTTCTCCTTTATTCCTCGCAAAATTCGCCGACGACTCTAAACTTGGTTTATCCTTGCAAAAACCTCAGTCTAACACTATTTTTCAGGAAGACATTAACCTACTCAACAACTGGAGTATTCAGTGGGAATTGACCATCCACCCCCTCAAGTCATGTATTTTACACCTAGGTAAAAACAACCCAAACCATACATATTTTTGGGGCTCCGTTGCCTTAAACGCCGCCGACTCAACTACCGATCTTGGAATTATCATTGACAACCAGCTTAGTTTCAACAAACACATTAACTCCGTTATCTCGAAAGCCAATGCCATTTCATTTCTGATTGGTCGGACCATTACTTCGCGGCGGAGCGATATTTACTTTAAACTTTATCTTACATTAGTTCGCCCCATAATCGAATACGCAATTGATTTTTGGTGTCCTTTTCACATAAAAGACTTAACAGCACTTGAAAATGTTCAACGTCGTTTTTCCAAACGCGTAGCAAATCTTAAAAACTTACCTTATGAATCCAGGCTAAAACACCTAAATATCCCATCTGTGTGGTGGAGGCTTGTACGCGGTGGAATAATAACATTATTTAAGATACTTAAACTTGGTTTTGGAGGACCAACTTTAACACAGCATTTCCAGCTCCAAACTTATGAAGCTACTCGTGGTCACTCCCTTATATTAAAATACCAATATCATAAGCACGAATGGGCCAGACATACTTTCGTTTCTAGATTACTACCTATTTGGAACAACTTACCCGAGTCAGTGGTTTCGGCCCTCTCCATAAATGCATTTAAAAACAAATTTGACGCTCATATCGCGCGTGCTGCACCTGCGCAAACTACTCATTTTTATACACGTTGAAGTTTTGTACACTGCTTATCTGGCTCTGTATATGTTTACAAAACTGACGTTTCTGAACATAATGCTAACCATAAACTAGCTATACTATTCTTTAAACTAGAGCAAATTTTGTTGTATTTTTTATATCCTATATTAATACACTATATGGCATGCAGATTTAATTTACTATATTTAATATCTTCCATGAAATTACTGTTCTAAGCTGATCCAGGAAATTACTGTTCTAATTTGTACTCTGTCTCAAAATTGTGAACTGGACCAGAAATTTTTCTGTTTGGATAGTTTTGTCTGAATGCCAAAATGATGCATGGTGAGTAGATAGTTAATGTTGTTACTACATAGAAGCATGTTAGTTTTAACCAGATCAAGCAAAGATGTTATTGTTAAGTTTATATCTTGTATGTTAATATTTTCTATATTGTTGTTTGTACTCTGTTCCATGCCCGCGTCATATAATGCCCTTTGGGCGCATTGACGTCATTAATAAAGTTAAAGTTAAAGTAAGTAATTAGGCATATATCAACGTTATTCACGTCGTTTTTTCAACAACAAAACGTTAAGCTGTGTCCTTAATAGTGGCTTTTATGTTGTCAGGCGACCAACATAACATCTCCCGATCTAACAAGATTTAGCCTTTTCTGTCGCATTGTTATTTATCCACAGATGGCTGAAAACAGCCAAACTCCCTTTGCTGTAAAGACACAACGTGTCTAGTGGTCGCCATACTCATATATATATTTTATCTGGATGTTATCATGTTATCTTGGCGGGTGACACAATAGCGTGTGTCTTGATCTACCCCAAAACAAAACTTGTTAAAGATCCCCGCTAAGCTTTTTGGCCGTGTGAAGTCGTTATATCAAACGCCAAGCTCTTTCGCCAAGCTTATCCCACCGAGTAATAGTTCGAAGGTTAAATGAAATATATGAAAATTGGTTACTGCACAATTTTCAGTTATTTCATTTAATATTTGAAGTATTAGTCAGTGGGATTAGGTTGGCGAAAGAGCTTGGCATTTGATATCACGACTTCACACGGCCGAAAAGCTTGGCAGGAAACCTTAACAAGTTTTGTTTTGGGGTAGATATCAGAAATTGTCGGTCCAAATTGATGAAATCCATTTCTTTTTCTTTGCAATTATGCGATGGAAACACCAATCTAGTTTTCTAGTCCATTATTTTTTTTTGGCTTTCGTTAGATTTTGAGGACGCAGTCATCTTTTTTCAGATAATAAAGATTTCTTATCTGAAGTATCTGAAGTATCTCCTTGCGAACGCACGGATTTATTTAACGTTCAGTTTGGTATTGTTGCATAATAACAATGTTTAAAACAATGTGAAACAATCAGTTTGGAGCTCCCTAACCCCTGAACCACTTGACTAATTAGAACAGTCCATATGAAAGGGGCACATCTCCAGAGCAATCACTGTAAAATGAGCTAAGAACCAGCTTTATTCACCGCATGTAAGAATTTATTTTCGTGATACAAAAAAGCGTTACCAGTAGTAGGTAGTAATTAGGCAAATATCGTCGTTATTCACGTCGTTTTTTTAACAAGTAAACTTTAAGCTGTGTTACTAGCAGTGACTTTTATGTTGTCAGGCGACCAAAGTCTTAACAAGTTCTAACAAGTTTCAGGCTTTTCTGTCGCATTGTTATTTATCCACAGATGGCTGAAAACAACCTAACTGCCTGTGCTGTAAAAACGTGTCTAGTGGGCGCCATGCTCATATATATTTTATCTGGATGTTATCGTTTTATCTTGGCAGGTCTACCCCAAAACAAGACTTGTTAAGGATACCCGCCAAGCTTTTCGGCCGTGTGAAGTCGTGATATCAAACGCAAAGCTCTTTCCCCAAGCTAATCCCACCAAGTACTTCGAAGGTTAAATTAAATATATGAAAACTGCTTACTGCGAAATTCTCAATTATTTCATTTAACGTTTCAAGTATTAGTCGGTGGGATTAGCTTGGCAAAAGAGCTTGGCGTTTGATATCACGACTTCACACGGCCAAAAAGCTTGGTGGGAATCCTTTTAACAAGTTTTGTTTTGGGGTAGATATCAGATATTTTTGGTCCAAATTGATGAAATCCATTTTTTTTTCTTAGCAATTACTGAGATAGAAACACAATCTAGTTTTCTGCTCCATTTTTTTTATTCGGTTTGTGACGCGATATACGGCGTCCAGGGTTTTTTATTCATGTTTTCTTAAATGATTATCGAATATCTTGATGTC
>JAHWFP010191629.1:0-58349 GCA_023313725.1 Lithobius niger | reverse complement strand
AATGTTTCATGGGGATTGGCAAATTTCCGTTTCTTATTGCTTGGGAAAAATCCAATACCTGTCAATTTTTGCATTGACAGGCCGACCTCGTAAAAGTTGGTGGCGGGCACCGTATGAGCGAGTTCCCTGCGGGTTCCGAGGCTGACTTTAGTTGTTCCTAGGATCAGTGAGCACCGTTGACTGTCGTCAAATGTTCAGGACCTAGGGTTGTCTTTCTTTCTTGAGGTGTTAAGAAAAAAAGGTTGAAAAGATTGTTACCTTGGATTTTGTTGAGCCATTTCATCCAGTTCGTCAATGGTGATGGTGCCATGTTGTCAGTTTTCGATCTGTTGTGGTGCTGTGAGGTGTAGAAGTTGGACTGAGTCAGCTTTCATGATTACGTGTGGAAAGTTCTTGGAGAATTCCATTTTCTTGGAAAAAAAGATGCGTGAAGCACAGTTTCCAGGTTGAGCTTCCCTTGGTTGATCCAAATTTGTTTGATTCGTTCATGCTCTAGTTCATGCACTGACGGGTTCCGGGATCTTCGATTGTTGGTACCGACTGAAGTAAATGACAATTTCGTCTTCCTTTGAGATGTTTTTGGCGTTTCTAACTTTAACAATTGTGTTGGTATCAAGAACTGAAGGCACAGGGTGCTAAGGAGTGAAGCTCCCCAAAAAAGAAACGATTGACGTCGAGACGGGCGGATGTGCGGGAAAAGAAAGCTTTGTTGGTCTGGAAATAAAAGGGTGCGGTGATTCATGGGATAGGGACACGGTTAAACGGTGGGAGTCCATGGAGATGTGGGAGCTCAAGAATCGCGAAAGGACGGAGGGTTGAGTTGGCACCTTCCGTTGGCCAGATACGGATTGAGGAATGAAGGCCTGAATTTCGTTCTGTTGCCTCGACCCAGGGCAGCTGGGAAGTTGGGATGGCATGAAGATTTGTCGGAAAACGTGATGGCTGATGTTCGTCGGCCTAAAAAGCGTCCAAAAGATGGCATGTGTGTCGGGATGGTGCATGTACTGACGAAAAACAAGAGGTCGGGAAACGAAAGCTTGTGAATTGCGGACCTTATCGACGGTCCACTTACCCGTGAAATACGGGTGATGATGATCCCGTAATGAGTGAGACAAAAGGTTGAGTCAGTGCTCCGAAGCGATATGGCGAATCGGCCTCGGAGCGCCGGGAGAGTTGTGTTTTGCTTCGAAGTAATGTGTTTTGTTTTTTTAAAGGTTATTTCGAGGTTTGACAGTCGAAAGTGGGGGTTCGTTGCCCAATTTACGGTGGGACCTCCGGAGGCAGCAGCACGGTTGCCGGCAGCACAGTAAGATCCATTAGTGTTGGGACAGTCAGGTCCATGACCATAACCGGTTGGTAAAAACTTGAGAGTGTGCGTTGGTTGGTTTTCGTTTCCATTTCTCTGATTGCTTGATTTTCCACCAATTGGAGGACTTTTTCCCCGAAAGGTTGTTGAGAATGGATGAAAGCCTGAAGAGGGCAGCATTCGAAAGCGGTGGATGTGAGCGTCGAGCTGTACCGATGATTAGCGGATGGTAAGTTAACCCCGGCCGGCACCGGGAGAGGCTTTAGTTTTCCGTATTGGGTCAGAAGCGTCCAACGATAGGAGGGTTTAGTGGACGGAAGCAACGAAAGGTTGATGGGTCGGTCTCGGGAACACTGAAAAGAGCCACGATGTCCTTGGTTGTGAACGAAAGGTTCCGAAGCTTGTCACCTTACAGTCGATGGGTTTGGTCATGGCAGGCGATAAAGTGGCGGCTAAGCGGTGCATGTCGACTGTTTTGAAGAAAACTCGAACACTGGGATGGTTGCAAGAACAATGGTGTCATTGTTTCTGTCAGAGTGGGTAAAATCGAAAGTAACGTGGAATTCCAAGATGAAAGGGCCGGCGAGGCGGAGTTGAAAAAATCCAATTTTCTGCAGGGTTTTCAGGTGATCCCAATTAGTTGGCGTGAAAGTTCCAGTGGCCCGGCTTTGATGGCGTTTTTCCAGCTGGAAAGAAAGGTGTAGGAGGCAATCAAAAGTATTTTGATTGGTGGATCGGTCCCGGAAGACAACGGGAATGGAGCCACAATGACTTCGTCCCAAATGAAAGGTTCGGTGGGCGGCATCGATAGATGACAGGAGGCTCCGGTGAATCTACTGTAGTGAGACGAAAGCTGTCAGCAGCGTGAAAGGGTGGTCATGATGATATTAAGTCTAAAGAGACGAAAGGTGTAGGAAGCAGCCAGTCACATTTCGATCGGTGGTTCAGTCCCAAAGTATGGTGATTTCACCGTGAAGTGAAAGGGCCAGTTGGCCGGCCGGAAAATGTAAGTCAGTCCCGGGAAGCAACGGGAGGGAAGCCATGATCATTTCATCCCAGTTGAGAAGGAAAGGACAAGGTGAAAGGAGTTCCAGCTTCGAAGAAGGAAAGCAATCGTAGCCTAGCTATGATTCATGGATCGATTCCGGGAAACAACGGAAGGGGAGCCACGGTGACTACGTTTCCGACCCATAAAACGAAAGGTGTTGGAGCAACCGAAGTCAAGCCTACAATCAGTGGGTCAGTCCCAGGAATCAAGGGAAACGAGTCACGATGTCTTCGTTGAAAATCCAGCAGAGGAAAACCGAAAGGCAGCAGACGAGCGACCGTCTTGGACGATCGCTTGAGACAAAAGAATGACAGACTCACCAAGCTGCCATTCTTATAAGGAGGCCTGCGCATGCGCAGGTCAGGGTTGCCGAGCTGGCTGATTAAAACAATTTGAGATATCAAGGCCAACAGCAGCATCGTCAGACACAATGCAAAAATTGGCAGGTATTGGATTATTCCCAAGTAACAAGAAAGTGTGCATTTTAAATCACGTGGTTTTCAACAGTGTAGCTTAGTCATAAAGCCGCTGGTTTATAGACCTAATAAGAGTCATGTTGGCTTGAATATACACTGGTCGAATTTTTATTTTTAATTATGGCTACACTTGAAAAGATGGAGCGGATTACGTTGTATAATCAAATGCTTAGAGCATAGAATGCAGGATTAAACCATTTGTATTTATTTTTCTATTTTCTCTACTTATTCATTTTTATTTATACCATTTCTAACGATACAGGCTTATAGCCTTACTATTATCTTTTTAGTGTTATTCTTGGCATATTAACTTCATCTAGTAAATATAATAGTCGTAAAGATGCAAGGAACAACTTTACTCTTGTGATGTTATGCTTCACCTGAGATCTTTAGCGGTCATTTTGTATATCAAAAGACCCTTGTACGTACGAAACTACAGGGCTGCGATTGCATACCTGATGGACCCAAGTTAATCCCTGCGATGCGTTCTGTATAAGGCTGATGAGAAATTCACGCATACAGTAACACCACATTATCATTACGGTATCAGCCTTACGGACTTTTATTCTATAGGTTGCTGGAGAAAGAGCCTGCTGTAACTGATACGCATGACCTAGAGGCCCAAATTTTGTCCCTCGACAAGTTGTCCAATTTGGGGTGTTTACTTACTGTTAACAGCTGACCTTGTAGTAACCTTATAAATGTTTGAACATAATATCTGTAAGGTCTGTAACATTATGATAACGTAGTACATAGGATACGAAAAAACTATTGTAACCCATAAAACAACTGCGGTGGTCTACAGGGCCTTTTGTAGGTTTAAAGAGGGAGGGCTTCTCTGCTCTCCAATCCAGATAGGCTACCAATTTATCTCCGTTCCCGTTTGAATAAGACATCGCGTCCTAACTGTGGAAATATGCACATGGTTAAGTTTAAGTATGCGATAAAGAGAACATCAATGAGACTAACAGGTGTGTGGCATCAACTTTAAGTCAGCTCCTCAACCATGAACTGCCTGTTTTTTTTTATGAAGTTGAAGAGGTATGATAAAAAATGTGATTACCGCTTGTTGTACTGCTGGAACTATGTGTTGGATTAGATTAGCGTAGATTCTCGCCATTAAATTTCAGCTTAAATTGCTTGATTGGAATTTCTAAAAAAAAACTTAATCTTCACTAAACGTGAAATGTTATGAGATGAAAGTGGTTACTAAAATAGAATCAATGTCCGTTCATGTACACAGAAAAGCAATCAATGTGGTATTACTGAAATATCTATGATATCAAACAGGTTGCAGTTTAAGTTGCATTAATCTTGGAAAGAGAAAAGAATTATTTTGGCACAGTAGCCTATACTGGCGGTGTTTGACACATAATATAATATTAATACAAAGTATTTATGCCTACCAATTACCAATGATGACTTGAGCTTCGCTTGCCAATTACACAAAGAGTAGTTCTCAGCAACATTTTTGAAAACGCAACATATCATTCATGTGTATCAATAATCACCCATAAAAGTCCACAGGCCTTTCAAACCTGTGCACTTTTGATTAGCTGTCCTAATTCCCGCGCACTTTGATGTGACTGTCCTACACCTTTCAAACATGCGCACTATGACTGTCCTAATTATGTTACGTCGGCAGCATTTTTTAAAGTTTGACATATACGACAGCAGTAGAAAGGGAAAACTTCACAAAGTTACGTCAGGAATGTGGTGCATAATCGTAATTGTGCATTTGAAAGCCGAAGATGGAAAGTTTATAACGATGATTACTTCCAACGACTAGTAGTATAGGTATCAAATCCAAGTGAGCATTAGTGAAGCGACAGCCCAAGCTACGAAGGTTTCGGTTTCGACATCTGACCTTACGACATTATGTAACAAGGATCATAACGTCCAACCAAAATTTAGAAGCTTATAAACGGGTAAGTCAGGCAGGCTCATTTTGGGCCATCCAACTCGTTTCCTCTTTATACTCTCTCTCATTTTACTGTTTCCATTAAACTAGATTAAATAGGTGCATCTCGCTAACGTTCTCGAATAGATTCTCAAACATAAAAGATTTAGCAAAACAAACAAAAAAGTGATAGTCATGTTCTGCCTTAAAAATTTCAGTTATTTTTCTGTTCAACCACCAGTCAGATTTGACGATCGTGATGCGATTTTATTTTTACATAACGTTTCTTTGCAGTCGCAGCTAAGAATCCCCTGTGGGCAGGACGTAACAATATTCGCTTCCTCATAGGTGACTCATTGAATGATGCGGACCGTAATTGTACAGTTCATAGAACTGAAAACAAATTATCACTTCTTTGTGTATTGGTACTTTAAGTTTTTATTTTTAACAGTGAATAAGCCGTTCTCACCAGTATACCAGCACCGCAGCGATACGGTGATACCGGATTTTATAGGTATCAGAGCCCAGTAGTAGATATCGTTAAGTTGATCACACATCGTGGAGTTTTTCTCTGTACGGTTTGCACCAACGTACCAACTTCTGCCATTTCTACAATTGTGTGTGCCCTTTTACATCTTTATGTTTTAGTTAGTAAAAAAAAAATACAAATTAATCCCAAGACCAATGTTTTTTTAGGTCATACTTTGGTATAGTTTGTTCCACATTATGGTTTCAGAATACTGACTGGATGACGACTCGTTTCCTTGCACTAAGAGTGCAAAAACGTGTGGATATCACACTTGTAGACTCAACAAAGTTACTGTTACAGTTTACAAATGGGATGTTTACGGATTTTTTGCACTCGTAGTGGAAGAAAACGTGGCGTCATACAGTTAGTTTTCTGAAAGCATAATGTGGAACAAAGTATAGTAAAAGCAATTTTTTTTGGGACACCGGTAACGGAACCAGTATTTTTTTGTGGTACCGGATGGAAAAAAATTACTATCAGTAGCATACAGCCTTAAACTGTATATTTTTCTAGTTTCAAGGTAAACGTAACCAATTTTTAAAATTTCAGCTATCAACCACAACTGACTTAACCCAATTCGAAGGAAACTTTACAATAATGTGTTTAAGCGAGTCTTTAGAATACAATTAATTCTCGAGCGTCTTTTTGCCAGATTTGATGAGAACAAGACAATCATGCTTTAATATACACCTCCTCAATTCTTTTCATTTTGTGACGTGCATAATTAATTCCTCTTAACATTTCTATTAATTTCTTATTGCACGTCAAAAATCTTTTTCTTTTCCAAAATTTACTAACTCAATTTAACCGGCCAATTAATTGTAAGCACTTATTGTCACCATTATTCAGGCGATCGTTTCGCCTACGAATAAATATGATTTGCTGCTACAGATGCCGCTCTCTTGTTTTCAGTAAATTCCCTTCCCCTAAAAAGTGTGTTTGAAAACCAATATATTAGAAGGCGTTGAGAGCTTAGCACGCAATTATTGATCCAAAGAAGGTGTTCAGTTTAAATTGGAGTTTCACACCTTAGATAAAACTCGTTATTTCTCTCAACTATAGTAAATGAGAAGTTAATGTCTTTCAAATTTGTTACGTACGAAAATTTCTTAATAGTTGCTTTTGGGAATTATCGTAAGTATTAGTAAATCAATTATTGCTTTCGTGTTCCTGTGAACTACACGGCTTCCCCAATTTTATAGACTGCTATAAGACTTAAAGGTACAGTCCTCCCAGCGCCATTTTTCTCGATCCTCCACATCAAGTACGGCCCCAAAGGTCTATTTCCTTACTGTCAGTCTTTCCCTTGATAAAAATCCGTTTTAAAATGTGGCGTCTACGAGATTTTCTGTTGAATATGTTGAATATTGGGGAACAATATTTACTGCATCCTGCACGTATATGATCCTTTGCGCGCCTACAATAACCTTATAGTTTCATGTGTGTGTGCCACGCATGTACTAATTTTAGTCATTTGCTAATAATTACTATGAGATCAAAAATCTAAAAGACTAATGCGGTAAAAATTAAAATGAATTATGCCAATAGATCGCCGAAGAAAAATTACACCAGCCTAAAAAATTATAAATTGTGATGTTAAAATACGAAAATCATTCCGGTTTGTGACAACAAAATCTTTGACTTGATGATGCTGTCTCGTATACTATTCCCAAAGCCAACTGCGATAGTAGTTGCTACTATTTTTGCTGACCTTGGCGATGGTATACGCGGAGTAGATCTGTGTGTGGCTGTTATAAGGCAGGCGAAATACGTCTTTAAGAAGCCTGGTCAAGAAGAGAGGCAGTTGAACTAAGGGGAAACCAATTCTGGGCTCTTCAAAAATGTATTGGAAGAGCCATCCGAAACCAGTATGAGCGAAAAAGAATTCCAAGCTGGGGTAACTCGTACGGCCAAGAAATCCCGCCTCCTTCTAGTCTACCGAAAGGAACTAATACCTTCAAAGAGAGCCACCTAGTTGATGTTACAGGACAATAGTCGGAAAAGATAGACAAAGAATGTTCAATACTACAATCAGATCACACTGTATTCAATGTAATTCGAGAAAAACGAAACCCACTCTAAATTGGCATTTGCTATATCCTGCAAACCTGGAAGACGAAGACCCTTTGTGAACCTGTACTGAAAGGACTCGATTAGCTCAATGTCTTTTAAAAGGTAAGGGGACCACATCGGTCTTGCACGTTCAAAATAAGAGTCGAAGAAAATGGCCTTAAAATACCCACACCATAATCCGAAGATGTCCCGAGGTAAAAGTAGCTGTATTTTATTGATCTGATTGAATCTCCAATTCCTCTGTGACACAATGCCACCACCATCGAAACGAAAAAGTTGGTTAGAATCTTGGTTATGAAGTAGCCTTTTGTATAACACTTAATTTGGTAACTCCTTATTTTGCTTATTCGTTAATTTTTGAAATAAAAAACCCACTAATCTACAACAATGAGCTTAACCAAAACGAAAATATCAGGATTTTAGTTACCAAATATGGTATCTGCCAGTACGCATGTTACTATAGATCAAGCTGCACCCCCTCCCCGTCAATTCGTTATTTCACCCAGTTATTCCAGCCAATTTTTGCTCGTTCACTTTGGTTTCATTGGATTAAGTTTATTATGTCAATTTACTAACTACCAGTAATACATCTTATTGCATAAATTACAGATGTAACTCAAAACGGGCTCAGTTAACATCAAACAATCGCAGATAGGTTGTCCTCTGTAGTTATTAACCAAACTGTTTTTTTTTTAACTCGAGTTATACTCCTACCTACAAACATTTGGGCTTTGATAAAAAAATAAAAAAACTGTAGAATACCATTTTAGGCTTATGTCAACGCAACAACCTTATTCTTAAAAACAGATTCTATTGCCTGTAAAACAACATTGCAGTATTAAACACCTGCGAAAACATAATGAAGTCATTCGGTGGAAAATGATGCATTAATACCGAAGTTGTCACTTTCGAATATCTTTGTTGATTGTATTTCAGTTGAGTGACAGAATCAACGATTTACAACATCAGCATTATCGAATACTTCTAAATAACTGTGATGACCTTAACAATGACAAACGCCAGTTCAAAAGCATTAAAATGCATCAATTTTTGCGGCTAAAAATGTATATAAATCTCTCTACCAGTTATGCTACACAGACAAAAACAAAAAATGGTGGTAAGAATCGGAAAGTTTTCAAATAGCTAGGTTTTAGTCACGTGGAGCTGAAGTTTACCAATAACAGACGAAGTATAGTGAATACAATGTGTAAAAGATTCGTGCTCGATTTTGAGAAACCATTAGTGAACGGACGAATTCTAAATGAGCAGATAAAGACGGTTAGTGCGCCAACCCGATCTGGAAACACACGGCCATACCGATGGCGTGTGCCAGATTGAAAGTTAAAAATATTTCAAACTTCCAACGATTAATTTAAAGCAAAATTACATTAAATTTACGAGTATTAACTTACATTTGCTTTTTTTTTGGAACGATTGTCCTATTATTCAAATTTAGCAAATTCGCTAAGTATAAACTCTTCCTACACAAACAAAACTTTAAAAAGCTGTGAAGACTCATATGGTTGACGTGCATATAAAGTCTTCAAATACTATTTTAAGCCATGACATGCATGTCTTGTCTTTTAGCTGTTACACATTAACTTCCTTAAATGCTTTACCTAGGGTTTCATAATTAAATGTTATATTAATCACCTGAGTTCGAGCCTGAGTTATTTCAAGTATTTGCTTCGCATCGAACAGCACACAAAAATTATACATTCCGATAACGATATGTTAGTCAATAGTCACGAAGCATAGTACCCTACAGTGTACAAATAACTTACAGTGTACACCCTGAAACACAACATAAGGCAAAGTTGCGACGAGAAGCAAAAGAAAAAAAACAAGCCCCACCCCACATCAGTAGCCTGTGGGGATGGGTCTAAGCGGGAGGAGGGAAAGACAGAACAGAAGTGTTAAATCTGGTAAAATAAGGAATTTACTGTAACTGAAAAAAACCATGATAATTGGCATTACAACGGAAGAAGTTAACAAAATAAGTTGTTTTAAAGGGCTACGAAGGACTTCAAAGTACCCACGAAACAAGAACAAAGTACGAAAGATTAAGTTTCTTCACGACAGTTATTGTCCCAACCAGTTACGAATCTGTGTTCAGTTTTAGCGCAAAAGGTTACAAAACAAAGCAAAAAAAAAACAACCTTTTTTCTGGTACAGTAAAAGACCGGTTATAGTCCTAACAAACATTACTTTGGGGCTATTATTCTGGTACCATTAGAAATACTCTCAAATAGAACAGTATATCTATTTTTAAAAATTCTCTGTATAAGCAGAATAGAGCGAATAGCAAAACAAACCTCCGTTCGGCAAGAGAGAGAAACGCTTCCCTTGTAAACAAAGCAAGACACTCAATCTTGTGAGACCTCCTTCTCCCCTAAGACGCACTTCATGATGGAAAAACAAGTCACTCGCACGACACCAAGTGGAACAATAAACCCCAATCAACTCATCCTTTTCCTAAGCAATGCTTTTTTTCCACTCTCAAAGAGCACAAGCGTGCCAGCAACACGACGTATCCAACTTAGGAATAACACAATACTTGATAATTCACTTTTTTCCCCTTTTTGTGCACTTGCGGAAATACCAATTCGCAAAGTTGACAAGCACGGAATTAGGGTTAAGTTACTGCACATCCGACCGACATCGTGGGAAATTGATGCTTGTTTGTGGCGCACAATAAATTCCACCAAGAAGTTTAGTCTTGATCCAGAAAATTGGGGGCGTGCGGAGCTAAGACAGACGTGGGACAAGACGAGCGAGACACACGCCCACGCCGCCTCCTCACAGTTCAGTCCGCCAAGCAGAGAGGGAGCCACACGCTACCGCTCAAACCACCAAACGCTGCTTTCGGACACGAAAGAAAAAAGTTACCGCTCTACCAAACGCGCTAATGTGTTCCAGTGCTTGACTTGGAAGCGGTAGGGGGGTGGGGGAAAAGAGTGTTGGGCGCTTAATGACCCGCAACAAATACGACCAACAAACCGCAAATAAAAAGGGGGGAAAAAAAGGGAAATAAAATGCCAAACTTTACGCGATTGTAGCTGCAGCGAAAAAACTTCTAAAGTTTGTTAGGATGCAACTGAAAAATAAAAGTCCGAACTGCAGCAGAAAACTGAATACTCGGTTAAACGATTAAAACCGCGTGTTTATAACTCAACTCGACTATCAGAGGCTCCACAACGAAGCACTGGGTAAATGCTGAAAAATGTAACGGTGGTACAGTACACTGTCTCATTAAGTAAGCCCAAAAAAACAAAGCATGTGTATATTTTTTTTTTTTTAGAAAATTCCTTTGCATGATGCAGTAGAATGTAGCTTGATATGCTGAGTCATGAGTATAATTGCAACAAACATTGTCGGTACGAAATTTAAGGAATGAGACTAAATGTATTAACGCAAATTATCCTTGTGTTACCATCATTCAGTTTTATAATTCCGGCCAATAGCTTTTTACACAAACAAAGGAGTTGGAGAGACTTTTTTATCTTTTTGCAGTGTTTTGGTGTTTGCTGCAGTATACAACATACCTCCCTCTCCGCCCACTAAGTCCACCTCAACCGTTTATCCGACGCCACGTGCCTCGCACTCCGCACAATCACCGCACGCACTTATCTCGTGGTCTCCGGCAGAGCCGCTCCGCGACCAATGCCGGGCCAACGCCACGGCCACACGCGCGTGCCATGCCACAGCGGTGCGCGTGCGTGGCGGAGGCTGGGGCAGAGAGAGCGTTGCTAGGCAACCCGTCGCCCGGGTAACAACTTTTCCAACCTCGTCATCGAATGCTCATCATCGTGGAGAGTAGGGCGGATATTGAGAAGGAAGAGAGCCTCTTGGTAAAGCAACGTGATATACGGCTATAATAAAATTCCCAATGTTGCTGAATGTTTCATAAAGCAGGTATCACTTATATGAGGAAGGTTATAAATAGAGCCATATGCAACGAGAGCCAAAAGAAAATGATAGAAACCAAATTCAAAAGAGGAGCTGAGCCAAGTTAAGCGAAAAACGGTAGAAGCAGACATACAAAAGCCATTGCTCATATACCACGTCCCCTATTGCAATGCAGCAATGAAAGAAAAGGAGGAAGCACGGTCGTCTTCCAACCAATTTATATCTGCGTTCCTCCATAAAGCATAAAAAGAACACGCTAATGGCTCTTCGTTCAGTCGCTGAAATTCCCTAACGCATCCATGCTCAAGATACCTTCGAGATATCCTCGTACAAATTCTAGGAAATAAAGCAAAGTTCGACATAATGATTTGTGAGAAGTTACAAAAAAAGTACATCGTCATTTTAAAAGAAAACGTTCATGTTTTGGTAACTGGTAAAGTCTGACAAACGCACTTTTATTCGATTACTTTAACGACTGCATAAAACCAAACCGTGAGAATATAAATATAAAAAGTTTTTTACTACAAGGAAAAAAAAAACGACTTTTGTAAGTAAAAAAAAAAATCGACCTACAAACGTTGTTGGAAAAAAAATAGAATCGGGTTACGCGAATTACGAGCTACGGGCATCATTAGATGTCCAGAAACAAATAGGCCACATTGCGACAAACAAAGAGTAAACAACTGCTTCTATATGAATTTGTGTTTGGTAAATTTAGGAGCTTTCGTTTACACCTTTAATTCGTAGCCAAAAAAAAATTAAGTGAAAATTGTTGCCTTGTCTCGATCCAGCATCTCGGGCTTCGTGCGTCTGACCTACACATAAAAAAGGCAGGAATTCCTCTATTTAAGTAGTCGTAGAGTAGACCACTGCAATCCGTCGTAGGTTGGTATAAGGGCTTTAATTATTTCCGATCGTGGACCCTAAACTTAACTGGCCAGACCTAAAACAATATTAGGGGGATAGAAAATATGGCCACCCTGAAGCGACGTTGTTACGCGTTGCTTAAGCATGGTCGGCAGTACAGCCAGCCAGCAGAGCATGGTTTTTGAACAAAGGTCGCGAAATCTACTGGCCAGCATTTAGCAGTATTATCCTTTATTACGTAGATTAATGCACGGTGGTGACGTCACGCTATCACATCCCCATGCTTAAAGTGTAATCGTTATATACGGTTAATGTGAAAACCCACACACGTCACAGTGGGTTAATTTTGATAACCCACACTTTTTGATGATCTAACACTTTTTACGGAGGTCTATACAACCCCTGCTCCACCATGTGACATATGACCCGACTTCGCAAAATTACCATACACAACACAAATTCAGCCAGCACACCTCATTGCAACCATCATAAACAGGCACATTTACAACCTGCGACATTTTTCTTTCTAGCCTAACACGAAAAAAAAAACAAAAAAAACTCGCGTACTATGCTAGGCCGCCACCCACGGAGGAATGGCCCAATCCGGCAACCTTTCGTTCCGACGGAACAAAAACTAGGCTACTGACACTTTGAAATACACCTAAAAACCCTACGAGACTCATGCAAATAGCGCATTTTATACACTCATCTGATTTAAACTATTAAAGTAGAAAAAAAAATACAGTGTTATCTTAAAACACAAACATCGGTATCACGGAACGTCTCTCCCCTCGGTCGGCCTTCATACACAGGAAGCTTCCATCCCCGTTTCCAACCCGGAGCTTCCGTTCAGGAATTTACATAAGTCGCATGTAAAAAATCTTAAATTCTTGAAACAATTCTTTAAAAAACTCGAATAAGACGATAAATTAGCTTGAAGTCACACCTTAGCATTAAAATACATATCCGTGAATCATAGGCGATTTAACGGCTATAATTGCTCTTGAGCTCGAAGCGGCTAGTCCAATAATCTCGGGGCTGAAGGGAAAAACTCGTGCGCTACGCGCACTCGTGTTTCCCACCACCCCCTCGATATTGGACTAGCCGTTTCTTGCTCGCGAGCAATTATAGCCGTTAAATCGCCTATGATTCACGGATATCTTATTAATTATTAAAAATAGTATTTTTTATTTTACGTAGCTTTACGTGAAAAATTATTATCTTTAACTCAATTTTATGCTATCATGCCACTCGTCCTCAATCAAGCTATTTATGTGCACTTGGCGTAACAGCGACACGTTTGTGGCTCCAGAAAGTACTCCACGGAAAAGATCGATAGTAATCTCAGTAGGCATTCTTTGAGGCTGTATCTAAAGGCTGCGACTGACAGAAAGTGGCAACCGGACAAATGATCGAATCAGCCATGTTTTTTTCCGGTGGCCATATGGAACAATCTAGTCGCATATCCTATTTTACTCGTAAGTCCGGCCACTGCAACACACTGGATTAAAAATTATTTATAAAATGAAAGGGAGCTAGCGAAATTCCACACATGAGCAGTCAGGTAAGTTTGTTCCTCTTAAGGCCTCTCCAGACAGAACAAAATTTCGTGCGAAGCAATGCGTGACTGCGTACCTACAAGGTCAAAATTGCTGCAATCGTATCGTTGTTGTTTGGTTAAGGACCAATATTGAAGTCTTTTTACACCATACTACGACTCCGTGCAGCCTCAGTCTGGTTAGGGCTTTACGCTAGTTATCCGAAGCGTAACGAACGCACTCGAAAGCAGCATGGAGCGTTTTAGTCACTGAGCACGGCCGGGAAGCCACCTGGCTACGAAGGGGTTGCTTTTCAAGGGAACTGTTCTTCTCTTCTCCCATAAAACTCCAGGTCAAAATTGCCTAAGTTAGAAAGGAGATGTGCAACTATTTGGATGGTTAAACTGATTACCCGAGACGGAAACGTATAACCAGGTTAGTTAATTACGTGCAAATTAATTCATTCTATATTGCCTATTGTCCGTTAATCATTGTTGGCTTCCAAAATTTGTGCATTCATAATTCATACACACATTCCGTCCAAAATCAGATCGGGGAGCGTCAATGGGGAGTATCCTCACCTACTTACTTTAGTTGTGGTTCATACGTGTTGATCAAATTCTAAAATCAGGTATTTAGAATAACTATATGATAGTGGTTACTGGGCAGTGGTAGCGCTCAGCATAGCTGCCAGAAGAGGGTGATTTGGCGAGTCACTGGAAAGGAGATCCTGGAAAAGTCCCCACCAGACCTGCCGATCACAGGAGTATGAGAATACAAGGTTCATTAAACGGTATGGGACCTTTTCTTCCCGCTACCGTGACCGGAGGTTTCCCCGGTTTGAATCCCCTGCCTTGCCCCTCTCCTTGTCACTACTCTTTATATTCTAAAATTCCTGGCAAAGTTCAAAATGGAGTTGGTGCATTTTTACGAACTTTAGTTTGCTTCAGATCACTTAAGGCTAAAAAAAAAAGAAAGTTGTATGATTGAGTTCAAACATCAGGAATTACTGTAGAAACCTGCAATGTCGAGTGTGTTAAAACCGAAAAGTAACAACAGCTTACTTGGACGTGATGCAAGGTATTGGACGCAGCTTGGTCGAGACTGCCACGTGTTGCACGTAGACTACACAACGGATAATTAACAACTTCAAACCTCTCTCCACCCCCCCCCCTCTTTCCACTCCCTACTTACGACGATCTGTTTCTCTTTCGCTGGACACAAAATCCGGTTGGCAATTTAAATCGGGATTCACGAAATTCCACGAACAGAATTTGTTTACCCGAAGATAAGGCAGGCCCATTTATCTGTAGCTTCAAAGGAAACCAAGTCATCCCAAATTTCCCAATCATCTGTATACAGTTGCACGTGCTGCTATTCGTCTTGCCTCCGTGGCTCGCGAGATAAGGCGTTGCCGTCGTGACAAGGCACTCCAAGTAACACAAAGCTCCATTTTTGTCTTTTGGTCAAATCCGCGCCACTTGTAATCTGGTTTGATGCACCTGAGACGCAACAATTCATCGCCCAATGACACTCACCTCTTTCGCTTTTAATTAAGCCATACAGTCAACAGATTGCGACGCCTAAAGAGACTCATTCCTCACGGAGGGCAAAAAAAAAGTTGATTACACCGTAAACGATTTTATATTCCTCGCGAAGTACCTGGTAACATCTCGGGTTAAGAGCACTCAGCGCTTCAACATCCGAAATAGAAATGACTGCAGTTGCACAACACGGAGGCGAAAAAAAATTGAAAGCTGCAAAAAAAAAAAATGATTAAAGACGTACGACTATATGAAGTGCGCGCCATCACCTTACCTTTATGAGAGTTTGAAACGGAAAAGGAAAACAAGCTAAGATGACGCATACGGTCGGTGTATTGGTAGAATTTGTCTTCAGCCATTAATAATTGAAGAAGTGAGGAGATTGCTTTTAGTTACACGTCTCTTCGTTGTATATTATTTTCTGATCAATTCCCCAGAATTAATGATGTCTGAATAAATTATGTCTTTCGAGTTAAATAATATTGCATTAAAGCTGTATTGCATTTCTGATGTGGCACGTTCTGCCACTTCTTCTCACAGTGACCTTGGTATCGCTATTGACGACAAACTCAAGTTTGACATTAACGCACACGTGGCTACTCGCAAAGCTTCCCGAACGGCTCATTATGTATTAAAAAGTTATCTTTTCTTGACATTTTTTTCTTTTGCCTCTTTGTACAAGATTTTTGTGAGAACCGTTCTTGATTACTGCTCGCAAATTAGCAGACCGTTTTACGTTGCACACCTTGACATACTTGAAAATTGTCAACGTAAGCTGACAAAAAGGTGTTCACCGATTTGTCACCTTCCGTAATTGAACGACTCAAACAGCTTAATATTCCCTCAATTCATGAGAGGTTTGACAGGGGAAATCCTATCCTTACATCAGATATAGTCGGGTTCCTTCTCTATAACCCTTTTTACCCGCAATTTCAACAGTAACCGGGGCTTACAGTTGCAGGTTTTGTTTCGAGACTTAACTGCCGACAATTATGCTTCACTGAAAGGACTGTTTGTCCACGGAACTCCCTTCTGGAGCATATTGTTTCTGCTCCGTCTGTTAATAGTTTCATGGCTCGATTTGACTATTGGAAGCACTGATTTGATTTCGTTTTTTTGCGGATTGGGTGCTTTGTAACCCTTGGCTTTGCACCGTCATTTTTCTAATCTAATCTGATTAATATCAATACGAGAGTCAAATCTCCTAAACCCCCTTACCCAATTTTATTGAGTTTCGAATTTACAGCCACAAATAGGACACAGATGCTTGTGGGAAATGTGAAATGAATCGGATATTTGATTCAAAGGTTATCGTGGAGACAGCCAAACAGACGGATGGCCAAGCTCCTTTGCTCCACTTCGCACCGCGCGTCACTAAAACATTAAAAAAATCTCACACATCGATGTCACGGGTGTAGTCAACGGTTTGTTTTGTATTATATTAAAGTAACTGCCGTCTTATTAGGCAGCATCTTAGCTTTCCTGTGCGACCCACATTTGATGCAGTAGCTCAAATTCAAGTAAAGGGGGGGGATTGAGGCTTAATGGGTCGTCGACAACTTGGTCATTAGCGCCAACCTCAGTCACAGTGCAGTGGTCCGGGTTGCCACTGCACCACACATTACAGAGATGTTATTCAAACCCCTAATCTAAATCTTGTCATACATCTGTGTTCAAGTAAAGGTTGCGAACACTGTTTTTTCGTGGGATACAAGACAAATGGCGATAAGGTTGAGTTCTGGTAAAGTCCTGGTAACAAAACATCACTATCTTTAATATTTCAATTTAGACGTTTTACGACAAGCGACATTACGATTTCATAGTACTACATCAGTAACGACGATGGAAACAAAACAGCATACGGATTGATGTTAGTTTCAGCAATTAATTACTAAAAAAAAACCACATGTATAGAGTAAGGCTGCCTTAAAAAAACACGTCTTTAAAATCAATGAAACAAGAAAATCGAAATTTCAAAGATAAAATTAATTATTCCTTATTGCAAAATATTTACCTTTAAATTCTATCTTAAATTGGTCTCAATTTAATGTTCAGTGCTGAGCCCAATAATAAAGAAAAAGGTTGGAAATCAGGATCCTCACCATTGTTGGTAGTATCCCAAAAATGCTTAACATCACTTTTTGTTTAATTACGGTATCTTGTTCAACTGAAGTGAGGTGGTGGGAGGGTTCATTTAAAGGTAAGATACCATTTATTCTTTCTTCAAAGTACTAACCCTTGTCCAAAAGGAGGCGGGTCAGTTGAACCAAACCTAAGCCATAAACTAACTTCTAGGAATAACTCGTTGTTGCAGTTAATTTAAAACTTGGCATCTTTATTTTAAGTGACCATACCATTCTATTTTAGTGACCAGTACTAACCTTTAAGTCTGATCTTCAATCGACAGGCTCTCCTGCGTTGCAAGCTGCATTACCGACTTGTGCAACTTCCTATCACAATGTGGTTTTAAAAACTGGTTCCCCCGTCAGCAACCCTTATATCTCGAAGACAGTGAAGGTGAAAGTATTTCTTTTCTTCCATTTGCAGTGGAATACTTCATCCAGTGGAAAACCTGACACAAAAGCTCACGACGATGCTAACGTTCTCAGCTCATGAGACGTCACCTCTGGTGGTTGATCCAAGTGATTCGGCACTGTTTTGTATACTGTCCGGATCACCTTACAGATCCACTGTGCCATGTTGGTTGGTGGAGTTTGGTTCCTAGCTGATAAAAAGGTCTTGGGAGAAAGTTTGAAAAATAGAGGGGTTAGTTTTTCCATTATCTTTTCCCCTCTTTTTTTTTTTTTTTTGGTTTAAGGCGTTTGTTGCCTCAAGGTAAAACCACAGTGCTCTAATGGGACATTGCATCCTTTCCTCATTATGGCGTACTACGACCGGGCCCAGGACCTAAATCACCAATGGTTCGGGCATGTTCTCAGATTTTGAGTGTCCTTGAAGCCCGGTGGAAAATTTAGATAGACTCTTCGGAAGCACTGAAGCAATCAGGATCCCTGGAGAAAGTTGTCATTTCACTTTGATGTACTGCTGTGGCTAGAGCAAATGCTATTTCTAAATCTTTTTTGGAGCCGGTTAAAGGGAGCCCGATTACGCTTTAAATTGGGATTAGATGTAATTACACCACCCCTCTGTGAGATCGAGGAATCGTCGACGGAGATCCATATCGAAGTTTGAAGTTCGCCTTCCGGCTAGGGGTAACTAGGCTTAGACACAAATACACTCAAACCAGCTCCAAATCGTACTACCTTGAGAGAGAGATGCCATACGGCGCGCTGTTTTGGAGATGGTATTTTGTCTTCCCTTATTGCCCTACGGCAAAACTTACCCCCCTACCGCGTTTGGGCAAGGAAAAAGGCTTAGACCGGTAGTAAGATTTAAGTTTAACTGTACCTTGTTACAGAAATCAGGCTTAAACAAGGCAAAAGAGACAAGAAGCAATGAGGCTATCTTTAAGGGTTGACATGGTGCACCTGACAGGCTAGCCAGCACAAGTGGGAGATTCCAAGTTTCTCATTCTTCGTCGAATTACGTCGAATGACTGTACTAAATTTGATATGATTACACTTTCAGCATTGAATAGGGAGAAGCCTCAGTTTTTCCAATACATCTACGGAGCGTTGAAATCCACCACTGCTTCTGAATGTTTGATTGAAGACCAACTACACTCCGCAGGTTATAGCAATCCGCATGGAATGATGAAGCCTTTTTCAGTACGTAGTTGACGACATCTACATATATATATATTTCGCTTGCGCCGAACCATACACAATGGGCTATTTCGCTTGCACTAAACCACACACCAACATTGTGACAGACAATCTGAATGAAGCAAAACGAACGACAACGAAGCATGCGGTGACATCTCGCGTCGACAACAAACAACACCAACACCAGAACCAAGGCAACTTACGAGGCTTCACAGGCGAAAGTACTTAAATGTGTAACAACAGGTTGTATTCCCCCTTATTTTACTTATAGCAGATTTATTTTCTATTCAACATCGAAGCCTTCACTCAGGCGTATGGTGAACTAAGAGGTGCTGAGTAAGTTCATGGCTGGGGATGACATCAACCAAGAACGCCACATGCCAAAACCACCAATGCATGGCTAGCCGACGTAAAGATTGCAGTGCGCAGACGCGGTTTGTGACAGTGCAGTAACAAACAAACAGGGCAGTGTGAAACCATTGCTCCTTACAAACCAAGCGTATGTTACACTGGGAACAGTTCCGCCAAAATCTTCTCATCCTTTGAATCGAAATGAGACGCCAAAAAAGATTTCAAAGCTGACAATGGAGCAGGTTAGATTTCCGTGTGAGAGATGGCCCGTACACAAAATTGTAGCAATTTGTCATTTTCATCCGCCTGTCTCAAAGGTATTCTAATATGGAATGGTCTGACTAAATGCGAGTCACGATCCGCTGACATATCCTGAGGTAAAAAATATGACTCCTCACAAGTACGGAACTTCTTGAAATACGGACTGTTAGCACCGATGCAATAAAGAAAATACCACCTTTGTCAGGATCATGATGTGGCAAAAGTTTCCCTAGTGAAATTGGTTTCCTCTACCATTTTCAGCTTTCCACCAAGATTAAGCAATATGTGATGAAGCACCTGTGATTAAAGCAAATTTTCTGACTCAGGCCTAATGATGTCCATATTACCATTCTAATGAGCAATTTCCATTGAAGTCACTCATTGTACCCTATCTGGATTGTAGGTCGACTCATTATCAGCCAATGGATAAACACCATCAATGCCTCTATCAGTAGAATTCATGGAATGATGTTCATCCCTCCTCCTAGAATGAGTCATCATCGGAATGGGTACAGTATGAGAATTTTTTTTTACACAGGGGAAAACCGTGTCTTGGCCCTGGCGACTGGTGGTCCTCCTTCAGTGTTGGGACGTCTCCGGGCAATTTGAGTACCTATTTTGCTAACTCGATATTGTTTGAACGTGATAATCTCATTGCAACTCGAATCTATTTCCCGCCTTGCCGACATTGAATGGCGACCTGCTGATCCTGTCTCACTAGTCAGTGACTTGTGACAAGACGTGGACTTCGATAGCGACTTGGCTGATTCCGACTTCAAAGACGACTTACATGGTCCAAATGACGACTTTGAAGACGATTTGGAAGAACTGTGATAGTGTTACAACGACCTATGCGACTTATGGTGACTTGTTGACTCATCTTTTTGACGACTGCATGATTGAGTCACGCCTATCCTGTGCAACATTCACGCCATTCCTGTGCAATATCCTTAATCTCATGCGAGTTTGAGAGCAAGGTTTGCGCCTTTGTCCCTGAATCCAGACTCAAGGTCTGCTTTATCTCATTTTCCGAGGGTGGGTAACTTTGCACCTTATCTCTCGCACCTCAAGATCGATTTTTGTTTCGTCACATTCTCCAAGGGCAGGGTACTTTGCACGTTTTCTTCTGTACCTTGATATGACTTTGACGCTTTTACCGAGAGCAGGTTACTTTGTACCTTTTCGTGCACACCTCAGCACGATTTTACATCAGTCAATTCACTATTTTTGTGCAGGCGGGGTACTTCGCACCTGTTCTCCCTCACCTTTTCGAGTGTTCATCAACAAAATTCGACGACCCGCCGCTGAAACCTCATTGGCGACACTGTTTGTCGGCACCAAAGGAGGGTGCCAATGAGAAAGTTTAGGTCAAGGCCAATGCAATAAATACAATCAAAGCCAGAGCACAAATTTCAAACCATTTCATGCCCAAACAAAGGAAGAATAATGTAAAGCTACACACTCATTTGATTTCTTGGCTAAATATTTCAGATGCTTTGTCATCCGTTTAGATTTGCTTGTTTTAATGTTGTTATCCTTTATCAATTTCTTGCAACTGGTGTTTGCCGAATGGCATTGTTGCATAACATTGTTGTAAAATAATCAATCTCGTCGTTCAGAGCTCCCTAACCCTGAACTTGACCAATTAGAAAAGGCCTTATGGAAAGAGTACTTCTACAGAGCAGTACCTGTAAAATGAACTCAGAACCAGCTGGAGAAATAGTTTGATCTGTAGAGATAGTAGTAAAAACGAGTCATGTCAAAGAAAAGAAGCCAAACTAATTTTGATTTCAGCTCGGGTCGAGATCTCCGATTTACTTTGGCGGATTTTAATGAATTTTGGCATGCTGGTTGACCAAGTCCAACAAAGCCTACATACCGAATTAAATCGTAAAATATTCACAGAGGGCAGAGCTATTTAGCGTGAAAATTTCGGCTTTAACATGGGAGGTTGAAGTCAAACCTTACAGTAAAGGCCTGTACAATGAAATTCACTTGTTCCTTTTCGATTTGCAGGTGTAAAAACCGGAAACATGGAATATTCAAATATTAGGAAGTAAATGGCTCTCTTACTACATCCACAATTACAATTCTATGGGAACTGCAAGTTGTTAACTTATCTGACATTGGACTGCATAGTCTTTCGAAATTATTTAGCACTATACATTTTATTACTATATTTCTCAGTCACAATTTTCGTATGCGTATTTTTGACGAACGTCTGTCTACTTGTTTATTGACGCAAGTTATGCAACTAGAAAATAGACTAGGAAGGAGAGAAGAAGAAGGGAGGGAGAAGGTGTGTGTGTGTAGGGTGGATGGGGTGAAAAGATCTAATCTTATATATATATATTTTTTACATGGTAATATAGGGACAGCTTGCTCAAATGTCCTTGGTACGAAAAATTATTGTTTGAAACACTATTTATTTTTAGCATATCAGTGACAAAATTGATAAAAAGCAAACAGTAAAGTGATAGCCTGCATGGTAGGTTTTTTTTAGTATACTCCTGTAACATAAAGTTAGATTTTGCCGTAACTATAAAAAAATTTTTTGAAAAGAACAATTCAGTTTTCTTTTGTTAGATTTTCAAAAAAATTGAAGAACGAGCTGGTTAATGCAAAGCAAACTTATTAATACTAAATCCTCCATGTATCTGTATGCTTAATTTGGTGATCATGGTTGCTGTGCAGTGGCAGAGCACGGTGCAGTTGTCTGTAGAAGATCATCTCGTCGATAACTGGGAAGGGGACCCTGTCAAAGACCCTGTTAGTTTGTACCAACCAAGACAGTGTGAGAATCCTTCAGCAGCTAGGAAATCTATTCTGGACGCTGCCTCCTTGGTGGTTACCCACTTAGCGGAATTCCATTTCGTCGAAAATTAGGTCCTGATTAAAATTAGGCAAAAGGGGGATTTTGGTCTCGCCGAATCCCGTTTCGCCAAATCAAAATATTCGTCAAAAATTTAACATTAGAGAAGTTAAAGAAGCATTTCTACTTGGAAGGAATTTGTGATTAGAGATGTTTTCCGATGTGAGGCATGCAATTTGGAAAAAAAAAAGATTCGGCAAAACGGGAATTCCCCTTTCGCCGAAAACTAAAACAATAATTAAAATTCAACACAACGGGTTCGGCAAAACGGGTATACATCCTCTCGGTCCCCAGCCATGACCAGAGGTTTCCAGGATCGAATCCTAGGGTTTCCCTCTCCCTTTACAACACTTCTTTCCCTTTCAGAAACTTCTAGTAATATTCAGAATTGAGCCGGTTCTTCGATAGAGCAGTGAAGCTAGCTTTAAATGAAATGAGACTCCAAGAAACTTATAGAAACTTAAATCGTTCTCTACGTAGGTAGGTAACAAGAAATGTAAAAAAAATAAATAAAACTAAAGCTAAAACTGTATATTTTAGATTTTTCACAAACGTGAGTCTATTTGTTGTTTCGAAATAATATAGAAACATTTTAATTTTTTCAAATCGTGATTTTTCCAAACCAAGTTTTAAAAATCCTTCCACCCCATCCCCATTTTGGCTATTATAATTTTGTACACTATACGTTAAAGTGACGTTTGGAAATGGAATAGGAGCACAAGGAGGCAGACACAGGCATAAAAAAAGTGGATATTCTTTTTTAATATAAAGACTGATACAGAAAACTTTGAGAGGTAAAATACTCCTATCCACAACCGCCTCCCCCAAACTTGTTAAGAATGCTCTCATCTTCAAATTGAAAAATTGTATGCCTTTCAACATTTCGGCAGGCTCGTGAGTTTCGTGGCCTCCCCCTAATGATTTTTTTTAAATTAACGCCTCTTCACTATCATTTACACCGATTCACGTGTGTTCACCGATTCACGTGTGTTCTATACTACGTCTGATGTTCACATGCACAGGTTGACAAGAAACAGGCTATGTTTTCTTAATTGTAGCACAAACACATCCAACCACCATTCAGCAATCCTAACACAAAACGCCAAAAACGTCTTTTTTTAGTTATTTGGGATTCTGTGTCAAAAATATTTCCATTATTCATAATTTTTTTTCCAGTCATATTAAGACCTAGCAGTTGGCCTTTTCTTTTCCCTTTTTTTTTATAGTTCCATTAAAAAAAAATTCTTTTCATTTGGCCGTATTTTTTTGTTGGAGAACACAAAGGCTTTCACAAGAATTGCGTTCGAATTGGAAAGTTTTTTTTTTCTTTCGTTTTTCTCTCTTGGTAATTTCCCATTTAGCGTGCTTTTCCTTAACTCTTGCCTTTCTTTTGCCATTCTTTTCTCGGGTGTGAATTTGTCAACCGTCCTGTCAACTTGCTTAATACCCTCATTAATAATGCCGACAATGAGGTTGACATGAAAGAACGAATTTGCGAACTTCTTTATCATTTTGCGAGGCCCAATTCTTCTCCGTCTAAAGACGCAGTCCCACAATCGATACTTTTGTTAATTAAACCCTCATGGTTTCACACAAGGATTTCAGCCAATCATTTCATATTAACGACTTGTTAATCATGAAGAAATCAGTACAAGTACCAGCAGCATACTTAGCGTGTTTCCCGTTTACTTGCCAAAAAATTCTTATTGTTATTTTAAGGGATATTTTGAAGTTCGACTTCATTAAAAAAATCTATCAGCAGATTTTAGAATGACAACGAAACCTTCACAATCAAATGACAATAAAGGGGGAAATAAAAGAAAAATACTTCCGTTTTATTTTTTTTTCTAGTATGGAGACCAATGTGCATCTGTGGACGTTAGGTTACAACAGACAAACATTTAAACTGCGATAAAGATGCGTGCAAATTAACTTTTTACAACCAAAAAAACAAAAAACAAATGTATAGATTCACCTTCTACTCATATCAACTAAGGAATTAAATTTACCCATTTATTACCACAGGGACTCGGCGATATTGGGTTCACTCTAAAATACATAATGAAAGGAGTGAAATCAGCCAGAAATCATATCGTCGAACAATCCATACCTGTATTGAGCGTTATTAAAATTTACGCTGATGCGCTATTATCATCATTGTAACTCGTAAATAACTCATTGTATTATCATTATTGTAACTTGTAAGTATGCTGGGGAGCAAACGACCATTATATTTTTGTAGTATCGTTACATATCGTTACATATCTTTTTGTAGTATCGTTACATATTGCAGCAGAATAATATTGGTTGGTTGGGAAGTCCTTTATGCAAAGAGCCTTGAAACACAGGAGCAAACTATGCTCCAAGTTTCGGTCGTTGGTTCGAAATCGGCTAGGTGGAAAATAGTTGTGTTTTTTGAAGCTTGTTGTTTGATTACAGTCGTTCGTACTGGAAAACACTAGTACTATTATTTACGTCTGCATTTCGTTTAATTTTCATCTCTCTCATTCCATTCCCACACGCTGGCGATGTTGTCAAGAAGGAACCCTTGGACCCCAAGCAAGTCTAACTTTGTTCGTAGGGCAGTCGTGGCATTTCCATCTCCCATTCACCACCCCTTCAACCATGCCTTTATGCTTTTGGACATGGTTACACTCCCTTCCCAATCCTGTTGCGCAATGTAACTGAACTGTATTTATTTATTTACAGAGAATCCACGGATATAGAGTATCATACAGAAAAACACCCAACACACAGATATTCGAAATTCTCTATTCACCGACGAAGTTGAGTTGATCTTGTTCGCTTTTACTCCTCAGTGATCAAGAGTTCCGAAAACTAGATCAAAAAACATATCCCAAGAAAATGAGCTTATTATAAACACGTCATGGTTCCTATTTTTGCCGAACAATACATCAGTTTAAAAGACGTTTTGATCATAAGATAGCTCGGTTCATTCCCAACGTCACAGCCCCGAATATAAACGGCAAATGGCGACGAAGACAAAAAAAAAAAGGAAAGCCCAGCTGGAAATGGATAAAGACGAGATACAGAAAGCAAATTTGCGAGTGAGGATTGCATAAAGGAAGAAGGAAACGCAATTCGCTTTTATTTCTCCGTCTCTCTTTTTGTGAGTGCCTTCGCTATAAGTGCTCGAGAAACGCATCACTTCAGAAGAGAAATTCGAGATAGCGCCTGCGCAATACCGCTCTGTTGGCAGGGAATTCAGGAATCTTGTTGGCTTGTCACTTGTGGGATGGATCCGGGATTTAAAGCTACTATTACGGCCTGTTAAACAACGTCTCTCGACTCTTGCCCCCACCTTTTCGCTACTTTCAAGAAACGACTTACTAACCAAAAACAACCACAAACAAAACAAAAAAAGACAATTCATTTTATTTTTACAACTTTATCCGTTGGAAAGTAAGCTGCACTGCGAATGATTGAGTGATAAACGCCAATTTTATAAACGAAGGGCCAATTTCAGTGTGCACAACTTTCAGTTCTCTCAAGGTTAAAGAGCAATTCAGTAAAGGACGCTCGAAAACCGCGGACCTTTCCTAAACAATGCGCAAGAGCAGCACACCCCCCCCCCCTTGCGGGTTATTATTTAGGAATGGGTAATATTAAGGGCTGAATGCCCTGTTCACAATAACAATTGAATATTGTTTTCCTTGGCAATGTGATTGATTGCCTAACAAATGTGAATCGAGCCGATCCAATAGGTCTAAAATAAATTTGTCGTTGTCAGGGGAAGGGATAATTTCTCACCTAACACCAAAATTTCCTAACAGGGAAAACGATAAACATGAGCATGACACGCATTGGGAGGAGCAGGCACGCGTTCAAACCATAGCTCCATCTGTTGCCGCCGCGCAAAACTAAAGCCAGTGGGGTTTCTGACCTTGGCTGACATGAATACACTCCTCCTTCAGAGTCATTGCAGCTCTATCTGTTGCCGCCACGGATAAATAAGTTGCGGAAAACCAAGGCTGCATGAGGTTGGTGGGCTTGCCTAACACGCACCGTGCCTCGAGAGTCATCGCAATGCCGTCATTCTGTTTCTGCCACGTCCGAAAAACGAAGGTCGAGTGAGGTTGCTTACCTAAGCTCACGGTTCACAGTCGGTTCACGTTTCCTCTTCCTGTTTGTACTTTTCGTTTGTCTCTGTTCTGACAAATGCAAAAAAAAAAACACAACAAAAAAAGAAACAATTCTCCAGCCAACGCCCGGTTTGGGTGTTACCACTGGTTTCCCATATTTGGAGAAGGAGAACTTTAGAATTAAAGGCAGGTTGTCACCGCATTAAAGTCTGCAGAATCTAGCACCGTCTAGCACTAGTAGGATGCGATGTTGACCCGCTGTACCGTTTATTGTAGCACTGGCGTTAGTTTCTGTCGGACCTAACAGTTAGACTGCCCAGAGTTTTCCGTCAATAATGCGTGTCGTAATGTTTCGTTTGTAAATGATTGTAACTGCTAATCGACATTACCCGTCACATTGTTGACTGTTCGCCCTTTTTCATTGCTGCAGTGCAAAGAATGAACATGCGCTCCCTTTCGCATTAATAGTCAGTATTTGGATTGGTTGTCACAATGACTGCTTTCCTCGCCAATGGTGCAGAGCAAGTTAAACAGAAAATGAGATTATAATAAAACATGCTAAGAAATAGCTGCAGCCGAACCAACAGAAGGATTTACATTGAATGAACGAGGAAAGTGAGCAAAATGCAGTGCCCGTCTATATTACTAATAAAGAGTATGGAAACACAGCATGTATTACCAAGTATCACTAATCTGAAAGTTGAAAATAAATCGGAGGGTGTTCAATTAAGGTAAGGTTTAATTGAACTTAATTCAATACAATACCAGAAAGGAACAGGAATACGCTTTCTTGTAAGGTTTCAGATGGTATTTAGTCTTCATGAAACCGTACTACTGGATTCAACCATTTAAAAAAATTAAAGCCAATGCAACCACTACAGGGTAACTACAGGGTGGCGTAACTACAGGGTGGCACGGGTCACAGAATGCCACAGCCCCCAGCCTCAGGGGGCCCCCCCAAGAAAAAAAATTATTTAGATTTAAAAAGGGCTCTTTTATAGTAGGCTATACTAGTAATATAATTATTTGATGTAAACTGTGTTTTAAAAATGAATTTCGAGCCTCCCCGTCCGTCCATCCTCCTATCATTAAAAAAGTATGGTAGCCCATAAAAAGCCAAACTATTTCCAAGTTTTTTTTTTTTTAAAGTGAAAATAGAGATCACTTGACTGGTCTACGAAAAACTGGTACCTATTTTCACTACGACAAATTTTTAAAAAATTAGGAAAAAAGTATGGACTTCGAAAGTTTTCAGCTAGTGCATTTTTTATGAGCTATCCTGTATATTAAGGAGGGGGTCCCAAGGCTAATTTGCCGCCGGCTCCACCTAACGTAGCTACGCCACTGCAACCACTAAAAACACACAGTTCCTTAAAAAATAGGAAGAAACAAGTATTTGGTACAGTGTAGGTCAAATTAGAGTCCAACTTTCAAAGATTTGACACTGAACACAAAGATGGAATAATAATAATTTGTCTGGTTGTTCGGATTATAGAGCAATGTATTTTTTAGATTATAGAATAAAATTGACAGCAAGTTAGCTTGGAACTAACGAGAATCAGATACACAAAGCCAACCACACCTGACACACTCGCCTACTAATTTTTGCTTAATTTTTCCGTATTCTTCAGTCAAGTCATCTCATTTCCGTTTGTCATCCTACTGAAGATACATTACGATTAGTTTTTTACCGGTTTACAGCGCTGTAGTACGCTGGCACCAATCATTAACTTACCTACCATATCCAAAAGCAAAAACAGTAAATAAAAAAACCACTTGAAACAGCAACAAGATTTCACGTCGCAGCAACATTTTTTCCAGTTTAATTATTTATTTTCATTATAACTTCAACAATACGAACAATTCGTACTTCCTAAATCAGTTTCTCTACATTTCCTGATTTATACATAAGCACATCTTTTCTTAATCCGTTCACTTCCAACGAAATCCGTGTTAATTTTTAATAGTTTCCTCAACTTTCTCCCTACATGCTCGGCAAAGCAATCCTTGCTTTCCAAGAAGGGTTCATTCCTTGATTGCAACCGTCAAGTTCTCACAGGCCATACGTTCGCTCCTTAATGAAAGTCGTCTTCAAAATAGCTGCGAAACGCGCCATGTTGCTAGATAGCTACATGGCCAGCATAGAAATGGTTTGAGATTGGATTAAGTTGGGCCAGCGTATGAATTATACACACTTGGCACAAATTACACGGCCAAGGAAAAGGCGTGTTTCGTTTGACGATTACTGTAAGACGTGCACTTGCTTTTCGGATTACAGCTCGTACAACATTTCAACATTAAATCGATGATCAAAAGTAAAAGAAGTCACTTGTTCGGGCTCTCCTCTCTAAATCATAGACGAAGAAACTAGATGCTTTTGCATAACTGCAGTCAAATAGCAGCGTGTAAATATAAGAAGAAAGAAAAAACCTTATCTCAGAGACCACCGCGACCCACCACCGGCCATATCGAAGTTGGAAGGGAAAAAACCACAAAACGCGGCGGTTGATATCTGGGCCCCGACTTGTACCTACAGGCAAAACCCGAAACCCTTCCTTCCATATCGCTTTCTACACTGAACCCCGACATCGTGACCAAGGTCCGGACTTCAGTTAATCTTTCTCTCGCTACAACGTTTGGACCCTATCGTTGTTCCTTTCTCGCCTCCCTCCTCCCCCAATCCCTCCTGCTTTGCCTTCATCTCGCTATTGCTATCAGTGCTCGAAGAGTTAAAACGTTTCCCTAAGGCGCGGGCCCGCGTTCCGACCTTTTCCATACTGAAACACGGGGTCGGAATCGGCATCTCAAGTCCCGACTTCGAACAAGACTTGAAATTCAGGACCCGGCCCCGAGTCGGAGTCCGGTGCGGAAATATCAGGCTCGGGGGCGGGCCCGGGACAGAAAGAATCCTCTTCCTCCTCTTAATAAGGAAAAATGCTGACAAAAGCGCGTAGCCAACAACTACACAAGCAACCCGTGACTGCAATCATACGAAAATGCCACAGACTGAACGAACCCATCAAGTTTTCGTCATTCAAAGTAGTGACGTTGTAGTAAAAACGGCTGCCACCAAATGTCTTACCCAACCCACCATCACTATCTTTTAAGTAATGCCGTCCCGTTGAGTGACGGGAGGAAGATGATGGCTCCCATACTTGCTGCGATATTACTGCTTTGAATGGCGAATACTTACCTGGTCTTTTAATTTTTTGAAATTTTTGATTATTATGACAGCACTTATACACTACGTAAGAGTTGCCCAAATAAAATAAAAATCAAACGAAAAATGTTTCCTAATTCCTTGTAGCAGCTACAATTTGTAAACTCCCAATGAAATTTCAAGAAGAATTACAGATAGAAAGGTTTAGTAATGTTTAGGCATAATTGGGCCTTCTTTTTTTTTGTAAATCTTTTTTAATGCACATTCCTTCCTCGCTAAGATTACGTTCGAAATAAATGTAACTGGCGGTTAAACAGGATGGGATTGAGAACATCGATTAGTGATAAGTACATATGGACACCTTTCCATTGCTCAGGGTCGGATTGGGGCGGGGGAAAGAAAGTTTGGTCCTCCCGGGAATGAAAATGGGGCCAAAATTCTCCATTTTATTTGGCTAGCTATCCCGGATTCATTTTGTGTGCATTTGTGCGCTTTTTTAGGAGGATCCTTGCTACAGGGGTGGGCCTCCCCGGGAATCCCCGGATTCTCAGATGGGCCATTATGATACTGCCTTTGCATTTGGGCTTAATTGTCAGGCTGCCAGAGGATGGGAATTGAACCCTCGACCTGCGAGACCAAAGGTTAAAGTGCTACAGCTCAGCCTTACTGATATGGCCGTCTATTTTCCAAAAGTTCATTAAGGCAACGGAAATTGGTTTGCCTCTCTATTTATTTATCAGTTTATTGTACCCAGCTTTAAATTTCCGCTGCCTGTTGTGAGATAACGTTGTATGGGGGCCGTCCATATATTACGTCACGCGTTTTGGCCTATTTGGAACACCCCCCCCCCCTAACATTTCAAAATACTTTAAATTTGTTTAATAACTCCTTACATTTGCTTATTTACTCCTACTTAAATTTATGATGGTATTTTTTAATGTCTTGAGTCCACGAGTTTGCATCTTAATAAGAGTTTTTCTCTATTATTTTCCTAAATAACACGCCAAAAAATTAATGTGAATGCCAAAATGTGAAGCAAGATTGTGAAACATCCCCCACCCATATGTCACAATTGTCACAATAAATCAACCACCCGCTCATCCTCCCCCAGAGTGTGACGTATATATGAACGGCCCCAGTCATGATGATGGTAGAAAAACTTGTGTGTTTTGTACCGGGGAAACCAACTACCAATATAGAGAGAAATAGGAAATGGACACACAGCAGCCAATACATTACCGTCTTTTTTATACGAAACGAACCGAAATCCTTGTTGCTGGGTGAAGGGGAAATTTCTCATTCCCCTCAACCAGAATATTAAAGTCAGAGCTTTTAAGCAATGAGATGAGAAGAAATTAACAATGTTAAAACCAGTAACAATAGCGGAAAAACGTTGTCCACACCAATGAACACTAGGACAAGTCAAGTGAACTAGTTTCCGCAAGCCCTTACAGCCGAGTGAAACCTAAAGACCTTTAATTGTATGCTATTAACCATAAACACTTTTGTGAAAAATTCAACAGGTTACGTGATCATCAAACTCGCAGTGAAATTTGCTTCACAAAATAATCTTTTACTTTCATCCATACATCCTGAATGAAACCTGGTTTGTTATAAATTCTTTGGCACAGTTTTAAATCGACACTTCCGCAATGAGCCCTGTAACACGGCACTGCAATCGTTAAAACTGTAAATTACTTATTTACTTCCCGAAATGAGCTTATTAAAGTTGATATATACGTACGCTATGACGAATTTTCGTTAAGGCATCGCCTTACATTTTCCCAGGCCTATTTGATAGTTGGTGTTTTCTAGTGCGTGCGCTTTGCCTAGATTTAAATTGATGTTAATGCATGTTCACTACAGCATATTTACTTAGGTACTACATACGTTAAAAAGGCAATATTCCCTGTGGGGAAGTTGTATCCAATTTAGTTTTTATAATGTCCATGCTCCAAACTACACACTGCAATCGTCTATACCACGTGCACGATCGAAAAATGGAAAATTTTGCCCACCGTTCGTTTGACGTATTTAACATGTAATACAAAATAAATCACCTCGTAGAAATATTTAATGCAACATGGCCGGGAGGGGGGTAAGGTAAAATATGGCGCCGAAAAAGTTGGCTTTTATATATATTTTTTTTGCCTTTAAATTTTCATAAACCAACTCTTGTACGTTTCATTCGTTCCCGTCCAAAATTTTGCATTTTTTACCCTTAATAGAATCCGTGACGGTCTGGGTAATTCGAGTTTATTTGACTGCGGAAGGAAGACTGAAGGGAAAACGTCGAGGAGACCATCAATTATTAATGCTGACAAAGCCTGAGCGTTTGGCAGCAAGAAAGACAGCTCAAGTTGAAGCAAAAAAGCGAGCAGTTAAAAGAATCAAACAAGAGCAATAAAAGAGAAACCAAAAGACCTTCCACTGAAAAAGGAGAGTAACTATATTACACAATGTGTCTCTCGTGCTCTTTTCATTAGCTGCTAATTTGTGACGTAGAAAAAGAAAGAAAAGTCGTCTGGTTGGTTCGAAGGTAGGTCTGTTTATCCAGTACCGATCGCAACAGTTTCCTCACATGATGCCGGGATTCGTATCAATTAGTGGCGTCCATAGGGAAAGGGCACGGGGGGGAGGGGGGGGGGGGGCTCTTACCTCAGCCCTTTATGAAAAAAAATGCCCTTATTTGCCCTTTTTTAAAGAAAAAACATGCCTATTTTGCTTTTCTGCACTAAAAAAATGCTGGTCGCAGCGAGGAGATAGGGTCTAGAGCCCTAAAAAGGACAAAAAGAAAGCTAGGAAACTCAAGAAAGGGGCCAAAAATGTTTTTAAAAAGTAAGTGACAAGCCAAAATAAAAATAAAAAAGCCCCCAGGAAAATAAAGCCTCAGCGTACCCTTTCCCTGAAAGTTGCCCCTGCCCTCTCGGATGTCTGTGCCCTCACGCTACTGTATCCAACCAAATCGTATAGGTCAAACCCCTTTGGCGAATGAACGAACAAAATATATCAACATCTTGCAGGGGTAACCGGACAAAACATCCGATTGTAACTAAAAGATGCGACTGCAAGGACTTAATCAAAAGCCTTCATAGATAGTTATACGCGCGTAATTTGGTCGATTTAATTTACCATGGTAACAGTAGTGGCCAGCGCTCTGCGGTTCGCAAATATAGATTTTGATTCATAAGTAAACCACAACTATATCCCTGGCGTTCCTTTATCTCGCCGCGATGTAGCCCTGCACGGAAGATAACTTGTTGGGGTTGGGAGCTTGGCCTCTGCCAACTTCAGTATATGTTTAATGTTTATATATTCACGTACTCTGCGTACGTATAAGTCTTCCCACTTCACCATTCTTCCTTGCATTCTCAACCTCAGCCAATAGCGTAATAAAAGGCAAGAGTCCGTATAATAATCAAAATAGAGCGTGTAGGGCTGTTGCTTATTTAAAGAAAGAGTTAACAAATAACTTTCTTCAAAAAATAATCTCTTTTATGAGAGTGGATTAGCGGCAAACCGAGTAAACAAATACATATCGTACAAGATAGTCGGCAAGCGATCAATATATGCGTAACAACTGAAAGAACCTATTGTCCACGAAATTTCCTACCCTATGTTATCGCCTATAGTTACAGTACTACAGTTTTGCATCATGTCAGCCTATTTATGAAATGATAATGTGCGCTCATTCGAAGAACACAACACAATCTAGATCGACGCCGGAAGACTAACGCCTTGGACGGATTTACGTCAGGAAAGCGTCACACGGATCGGTCTTTGTGAATGGCTGAGCATGGGGGATCATTAAAATAGTTTCTTTCCTACGAAAAGTAAACGTTTACGTATCAGTATTTCGGTGTGCTACGCGTTTGTTTCAAGTCATTGTTCCCACGACAAAAGGGCTGTATATCTTTACATATTCCCATACACGTACAGCAATATAATACGGAACATAATTATTATAGTATGAGAATCTGCTCTTGGATTCCACCAATTAACGTAAGCTGACGAAAAATAACAAAGTGGGAGAGCAAGCTATTAGACTGAACAAACACTGGGGAACTTAAGTTAGGGTTAATAGGCTTGGTTTAGGTTGGGGAAAAGAGCCTAACCAAAATTGGGCCTACTAAAGGCCTAACAGCCAAAAATCCCCCTAGCTAGGAGACCTACCAGGGGTCGAAGGAGGACCAGCCAGTTGGCTGGCCCGAAAGCTTTCTGATTTTTCCATGCTGGCCCCTTTCCTTAAATACCTTTTGGTAACCCCTGACAACCGCGAAATAACAAGGGTATTATGGGAAATGAAAGTTTCTAGAAGGTTCTAGAGGCAGGAACCGGAAATTAAATAACAAGGCATAGATATAGCCCACCTAAGTAAGATTAACCACATAAGACTCTAAAGATTGGCCATTGGCCCCAGCAAACATGCAAGTAAACAAGATTTGCGACATAAGCAAATTTTTCTGGTCTTCAACAGGTTCACTTCTGTAAAATGTTAGATCGTGTGGAGGTATAAGAAAGGCAAGACACCCTTAAGCAGTTTCCCAGCTAACCAGATGTTTTCAATAATACATGGCTCTGCACTCTTACATGTCTACCAATTTACCGGTTGAATAGGAAACGGTTTTTAAGCTTCGTCAAATCCAATTCTGCTTTGGTTTGAAGTCAAACGCAAAAGCCGTCGTTCTTCTGGTTATAAAGGGAAAGTGCACTGACAAAACGGCAAACTTTACAGAGATAAACAACTATTCACGTGCGCATAACTTTACGCAAAATTTTTAATTAACGCACAACTGACCTTTCCCCTAATGGCTTTACTCGATGGTTCTGATGCGTCAGGCCGAGCAAGTGAAGCTTAATACTCGACTCAATAGGGATTTGTTTGTCTGTTTGTTCTGTTGTGAGAGTTACTCCGTGTCTATTTACTTGTTTGGAAAACGATAACATTCTGATTTGTTGAAATGTAGTGATAAATTATTTTCGAATGCGTTCCGATGTCTAGTATATGTGGTGTTTAATATGAAACTGTGACTGGTTGAGGAAAACTCTATTATTATGCAAAAAAATCATAAATTTAAGTTCAACAATGATACCACGGGGCAACGATAGGACTTCTTGCAAGATGCAATCATTCCGAAATATCGTATAAAATGAGAGTGAGAACGGGAATGAAATAAATAAAAAAAAAAAACAATATTGTTACACCTCCTATCACTTGGCCGAGTAAGTGCAGTCCATCTAAATTGGATAAAAATCGTGATGCATGTATAAACTGTGAAACAACAATATTTCACGTAAAAGACAAAATTCGATGCCTCCCTTATCAAGCAGTATGTGGTATAGCTCCGCCGGTGGCAGGGCATACCAATATTTACTGAACTCTGTTGAGCTGAAACTGAGTGTCGGTCTTGTTCTTTATGGGATACATTCACACGTAGACTAATCCATTTGACCCATAAAACAGGTTCTTGGCCCATTTTACAGATCTAACGCCAATTTTAAGGCGTAGTCGATTTCAGCATTTAAGAACTGGATTCCGTTTATGGTTTTGAACCAAAATCAGATGCCCTTAATAATTCTACCAACCAATTTTTATAAGTCGTCAGCTACAGACCCCAAACGTAAGTCTGAGCGAAGGCATTGAACTCCAATGTCATTTTCGCCTTTAGAGGCTATTTTTGGCAGGTGCTTGACAAAGTGGAATAAAAGAGATGGGGTTGTTTTTATGCTGGACGGCATCATATTTGATGCAAAGTCGTCTGTTTCGCCAAATACCCTAACCACATCCATGGTGGAGCGTCAATCCACACCTTACTTCACTCCCCCTGCCTCCCTCCCTGGGGCCAAGTTGCATTTCGTCAATTGGCTTGGCGATATACACGACCGAAGGCAATTGCGTCAATCGCTCCACTTCGGTGACATTTCCTTTCTTTCTCCGCAATTCACGATCGGTGGCATGGAAAGAGAGAGAACTTCGTTGCATCTCATTTTGAAAAGAGCATTTGCCAATCCTCAAAGGTGCTCACAAAACCCATTTATTTGCCGCTCCAAAAAAAGTTTCGCATGACAGCTCAAAGTTAAACAATACGATTTTTTTTTTCTGCTTAGTACTTTTCTGCGGAACGGTTTTTTTTTTCTTTTCAGCATCACGTAACGATTTCAACTCCTATCTGCACACTTTCTGGTAATATCTGTCATCACACGTACCCACCTTCGTCCAATACAACGTCACATTCTTCTTTGCGTTTTTCATACTTAAGAAGTCCCGATTTAAAAAGGCCATTTCATTTGGCTTTCCAAGGGTTCTGAGCTCAGACAGCAGTACTACAAAACTGACGTAAAAAAAATCTGTGAACACTTACACGGTTGGCGTATGAATTGAAGACATAACAGAAACACATGACGCATGTGAATTTAGTTGCCATTTTGTGGGTGTCATGGAACATGTGTATTTTTTACGTTAAAATATACTTGGGAGTTGGGCTGATCCAATGAAAAGTGAGAAGGGAACAGCAACAATGATTTCCGAATGTTTTTGAGAAAAAAATGTTAAAAATTCAAAACAAAAAAACTCACACTTACGACTGAATTCAAAATAAAAACAAATGATAATTAAACAACAAAACCTTAACGGTAATTAGGCACGACCACGATTGTGGTAGAAAGCACTACTAATAAGTTATATGCCAACTGACGGGCAGTTGCACAAACTACACACTTGATTGTTATACCACTGGTAGTCTTTTGCTTCAGGCTCCGATCGTCATCGTAATCTCCCAATGTCTGTAAGTCCAGCCTAAAAACACAAGAACTCAAACTTAAAAATGGGAATAGTCCGTACCATACTACAATATTATTATGGAGACTATTACACACTATGTACCAACTCAACCTCCACACGAATTGTGTACTAACAACATTGTCTGTTCTTACTACCAGTACTACAGTCTGGACACTGTCCTACAAGTACACACACTCTGCTGTGCCAGTCAAAGTTTGTGAGGAGGCTGAGCTGGTAAACACAGCGATGCACTGTGTCACAGCAATGCGCTCTTTAGAGTGAAACAGTCAAGTTGAAGAGAGAAGATGTGAAGGAAATTTTAAAGCTACCTCCGTAACAGATTTATTATTCTGAGAAAGACCCCCTCGGATCTCTTGACTTGGATTAAAAGAACCAAAAGAAAAGAAGCTGAAGTTGATTGAAGAAAAGGTCGTAATACAAGAAATCGATGAGACGAGAAGATGAGAAGAGACAAGCGAAATCTGGAAAGTACTTGGCTCAGTTCAAGACAGACGAAAGCTGCATAACAATACAGAGTCAGCCCTGAAAAAAAAAATATTGCCGATTCACGGTACAAAGAAATTACACCCCGGGAAAAAAAATATGTTCCAGCAGAAAAGACGTGAAACACCCAGCCAATTTATGAAAACACCGGCAGGCGGTGGCTCCTGTGGTTAGCAGACATCACAAGAAAAAATAACACAACCACCACAAATTAGAAACATTGTTCCTGGAATTTTCCTGGAATTTTCCACAATCATTTTTCCACCGAAAATTCAAGGAACAGTGTTTCTAATTTGTAGCGTTGTGTTATTTTTTCTTGCGATGATACCCTGCTAACTTCGTGCAATTGTAGAACATTGCAAACCTATCCACGTAAAATTAAAAAAAAATACCGTTAAAAACTTAATGATGACAATTACTACTCAAAACTGGCACACACTTCTATATAACAACTGAATTTGTTAAATACTCCTTAATGTCCAAAGATCAGTCTTTCTCTCTGTTCATTTGTGTTTCCAAACCCTTTTCGTAACCATCCCCCCAAATCCCAGTCTTTTCCACCCCAAGGAAAAAATTAAAACTATGAAAATCCACTCAAAACAAGGGAGTTCTGTGTAATATAGAAGGTGTTTTAAATGATGCATTCTGTACCCAGAGTTTACATTGGAACATTCTGCTTGTAGAACACACGGAGCCCCCAATCATTCCGACATAAAATAAAATTAAATTCTTGCACAGGCGCCCTTTCCTGGCCAGTCCGACTCTGATTACACTAAAATTGACATCGATGATTGTGGTTGTAAAAAGTTTTAAGTATCGGGGTCTTTCAAGTACATTGATTGTAAGATAACAAGATTTCAAACTCCCTTTTTCTCATGTACAAGTTGACGGGTTGCGAAGCAGCTTGGTGAAAGTCAAGTTGCAGCTTTTCCCACAATTTTAATTTTCTTTACCTGAACGTGAAGTCTGTAAGTGAATCAGTTCTTTGTCTTCACCAACATTTCATCAAAAAAACTGAATTCCCAGGCGTACCAATCAAAATGTAGACAGAGATTAATTTTCAGGATCCATTGCGCATCAGAGAGTTGATTGTGTGCGCAATCAGGTCGGTTCGATTACTGCTCAGGGAATAGTACCTACTTGTCTGCCTTTCCCTCTGATTAATTTCGGCAAGAAAAGTTCTTCAGTTTTCCTCGTACTCTTTTACATTAATAACTTTGAAACAGACTTTGGAAAATCGAACACAACATCACGTAGTAAACAAGAATAATGAAAACCCAAAACCTGAAACAAAAAATAAAAAAAATAAAAGCAAAGAGCGTTCAGGGTTTTTAATTAAAACTGAATTCCTCTGACAATGGTGCCGAGTTTGTTTCATCCATAAGCCTCCGTCCCAACTGAAATACTAATGAGCGAGATAATTTTAAACAATAATTAATACGAGCGTCATGTGTTGTCTTCCCTTCTTCTTGAATCCCATTTTTGAAATATTTGTTCTTTGGTCATTTCCATTTTAAATGAGGCTTCAGCATCCAACTGCTAACTCTCACAGATTTGCTTCCCTTGGCTTTTACGTGTTCCGTTTGGAAAGTCAGGTTCAACAGAGGATTTCATACTTTCTTTTGTTCCCTCGATTAATTCTACAACTACTTATTTTTTCCCCGCGTTTTCGACTAAAGTAGCAGGTAAAGCTGATGAAAAGCTGAGCATTTCTTTAGGAAAAATAAAATTAAATCCTGAAACTTGTATGTATATTGAGTTTCTTGAGGGGGAAAAAGTCTGGTACCAAAATACTAATGATTAAATAAAGTGCATCTTCATACTTCGGTAACATAAAGATTTTTTTTAATAAAAAACTTTACTTTTTTTTAGCAACAGATTTTGCATTAGCACCACCGGGTAGGTCTCGTTGAAAAACATATACGTGTATGCACCCACAAAAAACAAGAATTATCTCATTTTACGGAAAAAAGCAGAAATCCATCCACCAATTAACAGAAATTTCAGATGTCTGAAGAAGCCATATTCTCACTACTAGACTACAATTATTACACCAGTAGTAATCGTTAATAATTTTACGTTATTTGCATACTTAAATATTTGCTATTTGTATGCTACAGGACGTATGGATTTAGTCATTTAATTGTTACAAAGTGGCAGTGTTATGTTGAAGTTTAATAATGTTGAGCACATACAAAATAAAACACATGCGGTTTACAGCATTTTTAAGCTAAAAACACGACCAGCATATTACTGATTACTTTTTAGTTATGTATTCGTGGGTAGTAATTTTTTTTAATCAATATTTAGTAGAGAAGGGAAGAAGCCAAACTAACTTTTATACTAAACTAACGACGTATACTCCTTCAAATCCAACGAAACTTTTTTTGATTAAACGAGGTATCCGAGATCAGTTTCAGCCTCTATCGTTCAATACTTCTTGCAGTTACCACGTCCCTTCTTCCTGATTTGATAAAAGACATTTTTCTTTTAGTAGATTCACCCACTTTTATTTCTTTTAGTAGGTTAACCAGAAAAATCCAAAAACTGACCTGACCTTGCATGGCTTATAAAGAGATGTCCAACTTAGGCCCGTTTTGTTTACACAATCTAAGGACAACATCAAATTAACTCTTTCGTTAAGCAAATTAATGCTGCTTTTCCTCCTTCAATCTTAAAGGTACATGCATCTCTGTTGGCTTTCCTGTATAACTCAGTTTTACGACATTAGTTCACATGCATATAAATGTTGCTAACACAGTAATTTTTTTCTTTCGTGCGAGACGATTTTGCGACCACCTCTGGAAATGTTGCAAACGCTATTCTCAACGGGTGGCACGGACGCACGATATACCGTTAGTATTTATGATGTGCCTTAAGTTTGTGATGGACGTGATAGAGCCAACTTTCACATCTACGATATCGCGCAGACAGCGTTACAAATTCAATGTGCGTATAATAAGAAAACACCATAACAAAAATGCACTTTTTTTCCGTAGAAATTGGACGTTTTCTTTAAAAAAAAACCAAGAGCAATTGGATAGCCTAGTTGTTTTGGGACTGACCCGATTTACCAATGTTTTTCGGAACATATTATGAAACTCCTTGCTCAGCACGCTTTAAACTCTCAATCTATTGGTAATGTGTGTTGATAGTTGCCATTTTCACGCCCTGCTCCCAGTTAAACCGACTTTCTTCCTTTCACTCGACAGTCTTTTCTTTCTTTGTGCAGGTCAATACACTTGCACTGTGGGATATTGACAAAGAAAGTGCCTCTAACCAGTCAGAGAGGGTGGCGCACGACCAAGACGAGGTTCGCTCCAGGCAGCTGGCAACGCCGCCTGCAAATGAAATTTTAATTAAATTGTCTTTCCACTCCCTCTCCACTTTTCCTGACACTGCTCATCAATCTGAGGGCAACATCTATAACTAGGGATTAGTGTGGCCAACGAGGCCTAATGGTTCGCCACCAACTATCCAACGATTATGATAAATAAATAGAAACTGCCAGGCGAGAGTTATAGATCCACAATGCGGTTGGCAACGATTTACGGCGCGTTTAAGCAACAGATTACTTTGTAGGGGGTTGGCAAAAGCAACTAGCTGGCCCGCACCACCAGCATAAATCCACAAGAGAATCTTGCAACAAATCTGTAACGTTTACAGGAGCGACTCGCACTTGCTTTCAGCAAACAAATAGGCAACATGGTTCTATCACAAATTAAGCGAGGGTGCCCCACTCCACCTCCCTTCATAGGATCAGAGCCACGAAAGGGACCCCCAAAAGGCCCACCAATGTACTTCCAGGCTTTCCTGGCTCATGGGTTCTCCAGAGAAGAGTTTAGACCAACCATTCTATAGGGTGCAACAGCATGGATGGACCAGGATCTACCGTTTTCTTGTAACCCATCCAATCGGAATGAAACCTGATGAGCTTGCACAGCCAATAGGGGCCGTTTGCACATGGCAGTTCGATTGACCTTAACATGACCTTTCAAGGTCATCACGTCTTACCTTTTCTTCGAGACCACTGGTATAAATTTGAAAGAAGTAGATTAACTGCAAAGGCAAACAGCACAAAATTAGGGCAGCGTTGTCAGGCTGGAGAGCTATTGCAAACAACGCTCTGCCAGGCAGTGAAGCAAATTGGCAGCAAGTTGCTTGAGATGCTTCCCTGTCTGACGTACCGCTTTTATTATTGCTGTTTTCTTTTACCCATAACGTTTGCAGTTTTTAACAGATTTTTCGTTCGTCTTGTACAATGGCATTGTTTAATGATTCCAACTTTCAAACTTGCATCACTGGTCTACGACGCTCTAGTAAAAGGTTAGAAATGTGAAGACCTTCAACGGACATGCCAAGGTCAATCAAACTGTCACGTGAAAACACGTCCCCTCCCCCAACGGTTCTATAAGCTCGTTAGGGTTCATTCCGATTTGGATTACAAGGAAATGGTGGACCCTGGTAACCCTGGTAACCCCGGTGGACCCTGGTAACCCTGATTGGACCCTGGTTGCTAGATTGAACACAAGGCCAATTTTACTTTAGTTATCATCGAGGAATTAATTTTGGGGCAAAAAACGCGTTAAATTAAAGTGACTTGCCTTCTTCCCCAACTGCCCAATTAAGTCTCAATGCACCCAGATGGTCGGCGTCAGGATACAGACGGCCACCGCAGACTGGGATTATAAAGCTCCGTGCCTCCATAGAGACCAGAGTTTTTATTTCCCTTGGCCCTACAGTCAGTCAGTAAGCCTGAACAACTGGCAAGGAGGGGACTTAAGCCGCATCCACGCTTGACCCCAATACCGCGTTTGGGTTCTGGGTCCCGACTTTCAAACAATGCACACACAAAAAAACCCGACACCGGTCTTTCCATACCCCGTTCACACTGGACCCCGGCCACATCGCGACCCTGTCCCCCCGGGCTTTATTTACTTTTTTTCTGGCTACTACGTTTTCGGATCGGAGCTGTTGTTTTTTCTCTCCTCCCCACCTCCTGTTTACCTTTTATCTCGTTATCAGCACTCATGCCGTCAAGATGTTTCCCGGCCGCGCTAACTGACCGCATCCACACTGAAACACGGGGTCGGGATCTGATGTCCAGCTTTCGACCAGGACATGAAAGACCGGACCAGTGTAGACGGGTCAGGGCTCGGGTCCGGACATTTTTCTTAGTGCAGACGGGGCTACAGTCTCAACGAATTTTTTTGTAGTAGTAAGATTATCATTCATTCTCTTTCATACACTGTCAAGGCGAATGAGTTGAACAATAAAGTTACATTTCAAAGTTACACTTCATTTACCTCGAAACAGTGCAATTATATTAACTCTGAGTGTTCCCCTAGACCCCCTAGCTGACTCTGAGTGATCTCCTAGCTGACTAACTCATGAATGTTCACCAGTCAAATTATCTTTAAAAAGGGCCTGATGCAAGCAAAGTAGCATCTCCTTACAGTTTAATAAACAAAAAAATGAACTGATGCTGGGATTCTGAATTTTTTTTTTTTTTTTTAGTATTCTTCATTATTTTTTATTTTGGTAATCATACACTATTTTATTCGACAGTCGGGTCCACAGGTTATACACATGCATACTAAAACTTTGAAAATCTACTCATGTTTCATGCCTGCGAAAACCAGGTATCAAAATGAGCGTTTTTTCATATTATTTCATTGCAATTTGTACGGAAGCTCCATATAAAAAAATAACAACAAAAATCGAAGCATCGCATCAGGGGTGAAGAAGTAAAAACAAATAAAAATAATAAAGCCGCAACGACTATTGGTTTAAACACTTATGAGCACCAAGGTATTTATTTTTTGTAGCCTAGCTGCTTTTAAGACACAATAACAATAGTGAATTTATGCAAATAAGTTTTTTTTTAGATCACTCATGTCACCTATATGTATTAAAACTGTATTTTTTTAATATATCAGCAAACTATTAGATTTCCAGGCACATTATTTCACAATTCGAAAAGCATTGTTACTTTCAGTTTGAAATACTTGAGAAAATGAGTATTTATGCCTTAATTTTTATTTTTTTATTTGACAAACTATGTTTTATACACATGGCGGAAATCAAGGCACCCTGGAAATAATTTAAGGATGATAGATAAAAAGCCAATTTGTTCAGCTAAAACATTTTAAAAAGAAACCGAGTTTCAGAAAATGACCGTGTGCGACTCGCTATCTGTCGTTATTTCGGTTTATTGGATGAAATGTATTTTAAAAACGAGGCACATCGGCGTTAGAAGCTTGAGCCTATCCGATATATCCAGTAAGACGAAAATTCCGATTAATTCTAATACCCGAAGTATAAATCAACCGATCCTTGCATGCGTTATTCTTCCCGCTTTCCTGGTCTGTTCCTGTTTTAGGAAATAAACAGTCGAAACAGCAGCTGTATTTGTGCGTTACTGTCGCAACAGTATTATCATTCATTATCAGCCACTTGTAACATCCGAAGTGATTTTGACAATTAACAACAGGTGGTGCCAGTTCGGAATCTGCAATATAACCGACTCTAAAATCAAGATAACAACGAAAGCGTTATTTACATAAAATTAACGATAAAGGCACGTCATTTTCGAAAGATTACCGTCTCAAAAGGCTGGATTCTATCTCTCTAAATTTCACATCGCGTATAGATTTCTTTCATAGAACAGCGTTAGTCCAAAATGACCAGGTGTATACAAGCAAGCATTTTCATCGTTTTGTTGGCAGGGTTGTTTTCTTGCCAATGTGTGGATCAGGGCTTAAAATCGTTTCAGTTCAGCTTTCCTTCCAACGATCATTTAGCTTACGCCCGTTTGGAAAACACCATCGAGTCTCCGCTGAGTGAGTTCACACTTTGCTACTGGGCACGTCTTCACAACATTGATTCGTTAGGTTCAGTCTTTTCATACAGCGCTAACGGAAATTACTCGGGCAATCAGCTGTTGGCTGTAGTATCACCGCATATCAGAGGTACGTATAATAGATCTTCTTACACTTTGCAATTGAAATATTAAGTTTATAAAGTACACTACATACATGCTTTGCTAACGTGTGATACAGTGTACATATGTAGTGTTTTACGTCAGGTCCAAGACAAATGATGTAAATTTTAACTGCTTTAATGAATCTCTTTATTTCTTTTCAAGTCCTCGTCAAGATATGCTCTATATTAATAGCTGACTTTATAAAGCAGTATTTATGGATTAGTATTCTGTACAGTGTAAACTATGAAGACCTTTGCAACGACTTTGTTATAGTTCGTCCGTCCGCGGCCTTTTCAACAGTAATTTAAGTAAAAGTTAAAAACCACGGCAAATTAAAACATCGTTGCTTTCTTATGGCTAATAGGCTTCTTCGACGTAATTCAATGAAATAAGAATATTTGATCGCCGCATTTAACATGCCTGCATCTAATATGTCAAGAGTCGACACACTGTATTGCCTGGATGAATAGGTCTGCTCTCGAATAGGTTTGCTTTTACATATAGTTAGCTGCTTACGAAATTAAGACGACAGGTAAAAATTAGGCCTGAAAATTAACAGCTGAAAATTAGGCGTAAAAGTGGAAACTAGGCCTAAACGCTAACACGCTAAACGCTAACACGCTAACCTGCAATTGTAATTGAGGTTGTTGTTGTAATAGAGGTCGCTGTAATAGAGGTCGCTGTTGTAATAGAGGTCGCTGTCGTAGTGCGTGATAGAGATGTGCGCCTCAACAGTGGCAAAAGTGTACAGAAGACTGGTCGCGACTAGTTATAATCGCTGCCCCCGCTTGTTTTATTTTAATCCGTTGTGTGTCAGCATACCGAGTACAAATCTGCATGAAGCACGACTTGTTTTACCCATTAAATTTATGAAGAATTTTTTTTTTAATTTTACATTAAAGGAGTTTATAACGAATTCCGTTATGAAAGCAGAATGTTAGACAATATTAGAAAACAAAAACGAATTTGTTTGATGTTGAAGGTAAGGTTTAACTGATCCGAAGTCAAAATAGCAAAGGAACACAAATAAACTTTCCTGTAAGGTTTCATATACCGCAGTGTTCCTGTACTGTTTAGTCCACGTGAAACTTTACTGCTGTATTCACATGTTTGTACAGTTTTCCAGTGTTCTCCGTAAATTCAGTGGTTTATCGATCTAAGCAGGTTATCATGCTGGTTCGAGTCCAGGCACTGATCCAAATTTTATTTTCAATATTGTACGATTTAAAAGATGGAGGGCCTCACGTGATACGATCAAACACAACAATAAACTGAATAAAGAGTTCTTCATTTCTTGCTCTTTATGAAATTTACCGGACGAATTTCCGAGTCGCATTCGACCACTTTCACACTGTAGATTGTTCATAATTTTGCAAATTTTTGAAATCGACTTCAGGCTAACAGAGGGTTGTTTCTTTCCTTATTTACATCTCACTCCATTCTTTGTTGTGTCTGCTCTTTATGTAATCTTAATTATAATTAATTTACAGTTCATTATTATAAAAAAAGTTTAAATTAAAATTTTCAAGTGCCAAATCCTGTAATTGTATCCTGATTAAGTTTTCCATGAACATTAACTGTTACATGCTAAATGTTTATTTTTATTTTTTTTTATTTTGCGTTAAATGGTCCGACTTTGAACTAACTGAAATTTCAAATTTCGTTCCAATGCTCTGACTTTTCAATAGTAGGCCGCACGGGCAAAACTGAGACTTCTCAGCCATACTTTTAAGGACTTGTAACCACTGCTGGAATTCAAGGAAGAATATTACGCGTGTAGTTCTGCTAAGAATGAAATTCTAATATAAAAAGAACTGGAACCGTTACGGTATCGTGGGGAGTCAGGAGTGGGAAGGTGTTTGCAGAAATTAAAATGTTTATAATAATCAATTAGCTTTTTCCACATTTGAGAAATTGTACCATTTTAAAAACAGTAAATCACGATAACATAGCGATTATTAAACTACAATACCCACTTAAATGTTAAAATTAATATTTATTTCGAAGTATCTGCCATTAACTGATGATACATTGGAGGAAAGTAGGTTTAACTCAGCCTGAAAATGCCTTGCATGTCTTTTATTTTGGTTTGTCTTTTTTTGGGGAGGGCGGTACATTTATATTCTGCCCTTTTATGCTTTAGCACATTTTGTAATAACTGAGTCAAAGTTGCTAAGAATATGGTAATTTTAAGCTGGTTGAAGGTTGCGTACGATATTGAATGCTCAATACGATATTTAGTTTTGTGAAGTAATCACTGCTACTTGAAAACGACAACACCGATTTAGCTTTAAAAAGGAGGGACATCCTCAAACGAAAAATTACGATTTTATCTCCATGTTATATTTCTTAAATAATAACAATTTAGAATTTGTGCCAAAACTTTTTCTAATCCGGGGGACAAAATACTTGAAAGATTTGGTTACATAATATTCAAACCGAACGCTTTATACAACGAACAGCACGAAAGATACCCGCCAGTCAGAGTATTCCAGAATCGATAATGTAGATGTGTGCGCAGATCTAAAGCTACGCCAAGGTCTGTTTGTGTACAGATTCCACGTAAAATGTTTTAATATTTCATCCCGGCCACTTAGGCCTCACTCGAATAAAGCTTTTAAAATAAATAAAGTAATTCACAGCAGCAGGCGCACTGCAACTAATAAAATAAATCGTAACATTTTCATTAATGTTAACGCGGTAATTATTAATACTGCATTCATTATTTAAGAACTACGCTTCGGGAATTAAAATATTATATGAACGAGCTACAAAATACGGAACGGGAACAAACCAATTTTCATGTTGCGCCGTTTTCGTGATAGTGCCAAAAAAGACGTATTTGGAAATGCTGTCACGTTTCCATAGGCGTACAACTAAAAAGAAGCTGGTTGACTTATAAACTTGCCGACAAAGCACTTGGTTCATGAAAATGGAACAATTTGACTGGAAAGAGCTCTGGTGGGGAGTGGGTGGAGTGGGGGGAGGGGGAGTGCACACAGAGATGGACTTGCGTAAATGCGGTAGCGCAACTAAAAATGAATAACATTGGCTTTAATGGCATTTAACACACGGACAACATTTCTTTGAAGACATTTCTATACGCCGTGGGGAGAACCTCTTTCCGTTGCCAAAGAATGGAAAAGTACAGTCACGGTCTTTGTATCCAAAAGCTAAAGCTATACCACTCAGCCATACTGAGACGAGTGCGTTGCTTTATTGGTACACTTCTTTACTGCGGAAAACTGGACATTAGTGATACCGTTACTGTAAATAACTCTTGTGGAGCTGGCCAACAATCTCGATAGCAGTGAAATAAATAATTTAACCCAAGCACACAAAAGCCCTTTAATTTTCTGTACATACACAAACATTTCTTAAGATACTACAGACACTCCATTCTTGCCTTTAAAGATTTTTCTGTTTTCAAATTTCAATAACGGTGATTGTCTCACGGATGATAGAGTTAGCAAACTTGGCTTAATACCGGGGAGTGAATCCGCTTATAGCAGACACGTTCTACGAAAACAACTGTTCTTCATTATCGCTTTACATTTTAGTAAATCAGATACATTCTTCATACTTTAAAGCCCAGCAGAACAGTAACATCACAAACTGACCAATGTCTCACTTAACTTTTTCATTGCGTACGAATTTTTTGCAATCTGCATTACACTTCATTTTCGTTGTCACTGGTGTATACCATACTTCAGCCAAGGTGTTTCCCATACACTATGCATTATGTTCACATCACTAGCACCAGCTCAGCATCCGTATACCGTGAGTGCTCAGCATCTTTGCAGTGTAGTGATAGTCCTCCCTGCACCAGTCAAAACGGTAAATGGAAACTGTCAAACATTTCAAGAAACATCAGTTACAGCCAAAGTATAAAAGTATATTTTCAAATGGTAGCAAAGTTTCGTTTATGCGGCAATGGTTTCATATTCTGCAACATAGTCTGCAAGTCACTTACTCTCTGCTCTTGGGCACAAAGTGGTTCCACACTAAGCCAGCAATTAAGTCAGATTTTTGTTGCAAGTTTTTAATAATCCCACAGGCCGTGTAACTTGATTCACGTTGTCTAAAAAAAGCCGACTAGACACTCATGCATAAAACGGTGTTAACCTATTTTGCATTGCAATCATGGCAGAAGTTTCTATGTTAAACCATTCAACTAAATGGCTTAGCTTGCTGGATACATCAGAGTGATGGTATATCGGTTTTCTAAGGGTAGAATAATACAGGCTTCACACTCCTAAATTTTAGGGATATTGGGTGCGCATCCAATGGCTACCAGCATGTACAGTTTCCAGTAGTCACGAGGTCCAAAAGGTGCAAACCAGAACTTTGGTTTAAATTTCCATACCCTCCAAAGACTGTGTGAGCTTTCGTGCTATATCCAGCACGCAAATATTTAGTAAAGTGAAGCTAGTATAGTAGAGCACTACTTATTACCTTTAGCTTGACAACTGCCGTTGTGCATACTAGGTAAGAGTTAGTCAGAGAGAGAGGAACCCCACATCCGGCAACAACAGAAATTATGTCATCCTGGTTAGACGAAGAGTTAAGATAAGCCTCCCCCACCCAGAAGTGCCGTCATCCTTCGAAATGACGTCGTACCTGATTAGGTAAGGATGACTCAACCGTTGAATAAATAAGGATAACTTACCTGCTGATTAAATAAGGTTAATTCACCCAATGACTACGTCATTGCTGAGTCGCTCGGCTTCCACCTTGGATCTAGAAGGAGATCTTGAATGTCAGAGGCTGTCTTGGATCTCGGCTGCTATCTGTAATCGCGACAGTCGTCTTGATATCTAGTTGGTGATCACAGAGGCAATCTTGAATCTCACTGGTCATATCGGCAGCCATCTTGAATCATGTGGTCAACTCCCTTCCTTCGAAAAATATTTAAATACTTTTCTTGTTTGTGAAATTTCAGTACTGGGAGTGCGGAAAAATTTCTCTAGGATGGGCTGGGCCCCAAAACCTGACCGCTGGTGTGGAGCCACTGGACTGTGGGAGCTTGTTGATAAAGGGAGGTTAATAATCAGTCTTACAGTTAACTGTTGCAAACAAAGTGATGTAATGTTGTCCCGTAATACAATTCAATCGGCCATTTGTGCCATTTGTGCAATTCGGTCAGCCATGACATCAGAGGGGGTCCATCTCATAATGCGATTCGCTTAGCCATGATGCCAAAGGGGCTACCCCATGATGTATTTCACTGGCTGACAAGTTGAGACATGTCACCGCTGTCTTGAGGGAGAGCCAACTCTTCTTCCTGGCAAGGTGTGTATAGTACAGGTGCTAGACCAACACTTGTGTTAGGGTTGCAGAAGGGGATATTTTCAATATTTACAACACATTGCCCCGGTAATGAATTAATTTAAAACATATAAAGTGGTTCCATTTCTTTAGCTAATACCGATGGCTTTCTCTAATTCCTCTATTCAAAGCCACCCGTTTTGGTTGAACATAAGTGAAGTTTGGGATTGGGTCAGTAGAAAACATTCTCTAAATTCCGATTTCGTGGAAGCCAAATAAATCCCTCCTGTAGACAACAGTATTTTACTGTTTAAAAAATGTATTAGCGATATTTTTAAATATGGTGGAGCTCAGCGACAACACTTTTTGTATTTTGATGATTTTTTTTATTATTAATTACAATACTAGACTGCATTTGTAACCTCAATACGGATTATTTCTGTTTGAAAACTGTAGAAATATAAGTTTTGTTTACACCTGTGTATTCTCACAAGACCAGTCTTACAAAAAAACGACAGCAATCGGGAGGTAAAATCTACTGTTTCAAGATTTGGTTTACATCCCGATAGTCAGTGGCGTAACTACAATGAGGCAGAGGAGGCAACCGCCTCCGGGCCCACTGACTTGGGGGCCCCCTCACTGGCCCCAATTTAAAATATGTTTGTAACCCCAAAATAGGACAAAGTAAGTTACTGCAAAAGTTTTGCCAGAAAAAGTTGTGTCGTGTGTTGCAAAAGATTATTTGTTTTATTTTTTTTATGAAAGGGAGGGGGGGGGGAAGGGGCTCCATTGGGCTGTTGCGTTATGCAATTTTTTTTATGAAAGGCCTACACTGGGCTCTCACCTGTATGGCAAAAACGGTATTTTTTTATGAAGGGGAAGAGATGGCCTCTCCACAGCACTGTAAAAACATTTTTTTTAGAGGGTGGGGGCGACCTCTACTGGGCTCTTGCCTTGTGTAGCATTTCTTTTTAATGAAAAGGGCCCGCCACTGGCCTCTCTTGTATGGAAATAACTAATTTTTTTTTATTTAAGGGGGGCCCTCCACTGCATAGTAGCCTCCGGGCCCAAATTTTGAAGTTACGTCTCTGCCGATAGTTACAATACTGTGTCCTAAATCACCTTTTTTACTGTGTTCGTTAGTACGAGGAGCCATAGCAGTAGGCTTGTACATCAATAATTTAAAGTGTATATGGTATAGTAACCCAAGTATAGGAATTTTAGTTCTATTAATACTAGCTTAACACAATAACATTGTGGATCACAAAAATTGAAGACTTCCATAGAACGCTACAGAGTTGTGCTCCGAACTGATTATGATGACTGAAGCTGACGTGTCAGTCAGGGAGATAAATGCAAGTTCAGACAGGTGTGTTATCATCAGCTGAAAAGCATCAAGTTTAGTATTAAATGTATAGTTCACGCAACTTCGCCACAGTTTGTTTTGGATTTCCGTTTATTAATTTTTTTTTAAGTTGGGCTCTTTATTTCAAACCAGTTCAAAATGAAAGGGAAGGATAGTTTAAAAACCAATGAAATGCATCACGGTGGCCCTTTCAACCTTATGACACATCTCTGTAATGTCTGGTGCAGTGGCAACCCGGACCACTGCACTGTGACTGAGGTTGGCGCTAATGACCACGTTGTCGACGCGCCATTAAGCTTCAATTCCCCCCCCCCCCTTATGGCTGAAGCAAAATGCATTATGGGATGCCCCCGCCCCCCCTTGACGTCATGGCCAACCAAATTGCATTACGAGATGAACCTCCCTTTGACATCACACAAAATAGTCGACCAAATTGCATTACGGGACAACGTCATATCACTGTGTTTGCAACAGTTACCTACAAGACCAACTATTAACCTCCCTTTGTCAACTAGCTCCCATCACTGGCTTCATCCTAGCATCGAGGGTTCGAGACCCAGATCAGCATAGCAAAATTATTTTTAACACTCACTACCAATACCAAAATGTCAAGAAAAAGAACATACTTATTCAAAGGGAGGGGAAAGACCATGTGATTCAAGATGGCTACCGAGATTCAAGATGGCCACCAAGATTAAAGATAGCCACCATGATCAAAGATGGCCACCGAGTGACTCACCAATGACATCACTTGATGAGTCATCCTTATTTAGTCAGCTATGATGTCACTTCAGGGAGGGGAAGGCTCAGCTTAGCTCTTATTTAATCAGATTGACGGCATTTCAATGGTTGCATCAAGAGTGGATCCTCTCTAGCCTGTACTGCGTTTTCTCTTCTGCCTCACTGCTTGATTATTTTTGTTCTTTGAAGAGCTGTGCTGTATCATACTTTATTTTGTGTCCTGCTTACAGTATACAGTGGACGACAAACTACCGAAAGTACAACAAGGATTCCATTCGGCAAATGGACACACGTATGCTCAACATGGTCCCTTGAAAGTAAGAAATTTCTGATATACCAAAACGGAAGCCAAGTGCAGCATACCATTCAAGGACATCCAGATGGTCCAGTACCTGTTGATGGAGTGATTATTATTGGACAAGACCAAGATGAACCAGGAGGAAAATTTGACCCAATACAAACGTGGCACGGCGACATTGCAGAAGTCCATTTGTGGGATCGTATACTGGATCAGAAGGACAGTATGTATCTTTCTTGTCCCTTTCATGTTTCTCCTCAGTTCAGATCACTGCTCAATAGCCAAGCCCAAATCAAACTCTTATGAAACTCACAGTCCAAATTATGAACAGCAAAAACCATGATTCTAATTCTAAATTATGTCAGGCGACCGCAAGTAAAAAAAAATTCAGGAAGTACTAACGAGGTGGTGTATGCCGAATTTACCACATGATACCACTGACTGGGCAGTTCTTAATGCTATTCTTAAGAGACTTTAGGGGTGAAACCCCTACAAAATTGTTTCGCCTACCTAAAGATTCTTAACTAAGAGCATTGATCTGAAGAAAAATACTCAAGTTAACTTATTCACTGTCTGATTAGTAGCAATGCAATAAATGTAAATGGAACATTACTGCAAGCACATTCAAGTAGTGGTATAATTTGAGAACTCAACGGAAAGTATGTGCTGAAATATTTTTAATTCGATGAGCATATTACAAATTATTACAGGGCACTGACTCCCCTTTGTACGATGTATGCCAATCCCCACCAAAAAATAGTGGTGCGCGTGCATTCGGTCAATAACACTAAGAATATTACAAATGGTAATAGTCGTGTAATCTTGTGTGTGTGGTCTGGTTAAGTCTTTAAAACACAGCTGCACAGCACTAAACAGTCCATTTTTATTTTTAGTTTCTGATTTATCCAGCTGCCATCGTAGTGATTTGGAAGGCAACGTCATATCCTGGCGCCAAGCAGCCTTCACCTTTTCCGGACCAGTTGTTTTGAGACCTGTTACCTTGTGTTCAGACCAATAGGGCAAATAAAACATGGAGCACTATGATTTGTCTCTTCTCACTATAGGAAAATTCCCTAGTTTTTTTGGCATTACAAGCTGCAAAAATTATGTTATACATTCAGAAATAAATTGATGCATACAAAGCCTGTCATTAGTTTGGTGTACACTTCCAGGATTTACTGTTTACTGCAATGGTTAGAAATTCTTAAAAGCAATGTTGCAGAATTTATTCTTATTTACACATCAATTTAACAGAGACCATAACTAAACTAATCTCGGGCACAGAGTGTTTTCCCAGCCTGTGGTTCAAATATGGAATATTCTTCAACTTTCCACTGTGCGTGCCGAATGAGTTTATATTCTTGGAAGGCTAAGTTGGATAATGCTTTGTAGATTCCCAATGGAAATTACAGATCTGTTAACCCACATTATTATTATTACGGTAAAACGGAAGTGGAACAGAAGGAAGTGGAAGATGAGGTAGTGACGTCACAATGGGTTGGCAGCAATAAGGGTGACAACAATCAAACACAGACCCATTATTTCACAAATTAAACAGCAACCTATGCATATTTTAAATGAACGATTAGCATAGAGTCAGTGGCTCAGTGGTATAGTATATCCCAATCAACACATCGTCAGTTCTAATCCCGTCCTAGCCTCGAAAAATGGTAATCAGTTTAAATTAGGAAGCTACCTCTTCACTAGGCAGGTATATTAATTATACTACACATTATACGACCGTATTTCTTACCCATGGGAGCAGATTATCTTCATGAAAGCATTAAATGAATCAAAAACTGAGAAATGAAAAATTAAATTACTTTCTGTAGTTTATAAACTACAGAAAGTAATTTAATTTTTCATTTTTCAGTTTTACTCCAACATTTGACACTTGACTGCCTGAACATTGGAGTCAAAGTAAACATTAAACAATCTGCATAAACAAAACGAACAGAAACGAAGCTTCGTATAAGAAGACGGGCAAATATACTCCCGCCACAGCATCCAGCAACAGGACCAATGGATGAAAGGGACCTAATTGAATGAAAGCAAAAAACGCCAAGGCGTATACGGAGCAGGACTCGTGTAAAAATTATTAAAATAGGTGAAACAAGAAAACCCATGTAAAGTGTGGGTGGGCGGGGGGTGGGGGAGATCCAGAGAGCGAAATGAGGAGAATGGGACAATGGAAGAATGGGACATAACTGCATGAATGCACAAAAGCGCTAAAAGGTACCAAGTAAATCGTAAAGTAACAATTCTTTAAAAAAGTGACACAGGAAAACCCACGTCAAGTGTGGCACTAACACAAATTATAAGCTAAGTGTGGTTTCTGGTGTTCGGCTCTGGCGTCTCTTATACGTTGCAGCTGAAGCAGCACAATTTATATGAATTAAAATTTTTTTTAAATCAGATTGTAAACTTTGTAGCATTGGGCCTTAGGGCTTCGGGCAGATGACCAGGAGTGGTTAACGCTCGTTATACCCTTTAACCCTTTAACTTTGTAGCAAGAAACAAACGTGAAAAGAATAAAGTTGGTCTGATTGATATTTGACACAGTTAAGATGTCTCAGTATTGTTGACACATTGTTGTCTACAGACAAATCAAATCATGAGGACCATTCGTCATTGCTGGTGAATTTTTAGTAAGGGGGGCGAGTGAGAAAAATAAAGAGAAACAAACCAAGAGAAATGAAAGAGTAGGCACAAGCTATCGTTGGTTTATAAAGTGAACCCTTACGAAAAACATGCGCTACACTGATTATTTGCTTGATCATCGACTGATCGTTTTTGGTTTGGAATCTTTATGTCATCAGTATAAGATTGTGCACCAATAAATATCCTTGAGCGTAGCGAGACGATGCGGAATGAGTGAGCGAAGCGATCGAATCCACTGGTAAGAGTTAGTAAGAGAATCTGACGAATAAATACGTCTATCCTCTCTCGTTTGTTTGTACATTGTACCCATGATGTACATTGTACCCATGCCATACATTTTAACAATACTTTCACCATCAGGTGGACTTTCACAGGGCTGAATCTTGCCTCTATTCGATTAGGTATGTTTCATGATTATCTTAATGATTATTATCATTATAGGTTTACTTTACCAACCAGGTATGCAGTACCTTATTTTAACTTGGGTTGGCTTGCTCACCGAAACAGAGGTAATATAACGTGACTGTGCATCGTCTATGAAAAGGCCACCTGACGTTTAAAGGTGGTACTAAAATTCCGTGGCAGCATATATGGATGCGGGCTGCGTTTTGAACAAAAGAGAGGATTAATTAGGAAATGGCCGTTTTCAATATTTTAATTCCCTCGTTTTCGTGTTAGACGGCTGTGCAAGGATCCCTGGGAACTTATCAAAGACTTAAATTCTATGTACGTACCGATTAACAGTGATGCCGTGGAACGAGAAAATCTTGGTAAGTGCCGATTAAGTGATGGATGCTACGCTTTTTGCTTACACGACATTACAAACTGGGCAGTGAAAGATAAACGAACTAACTAGTTAACTAAGTTAACATTTGCACCATTTTACTCCGGGTATCTGAACACTAGCAACATTTCTTGTATAGGTTCACTTCTCACGTGCACTAGCAGGCGAAAGGTCAGGTTCCCTACTGGCAGTGTCTAAGCTGCCTTAGGTCCGTTTTATTAATTTGTTTTATTCTTGTGGTTTAGATTTTATGTTTTTATGGTTTTTAAAATATTTAACATGACTATAGCTTCAGCCGTATTTTTTTTAACGTTTTGCTTGATAACGAAGCGGGGATTGCTTCAAAACGTCGCAAATTGTGTATTTTATGTGCACTGTACTGGATTTCTATTTTTGATCGTTACCTCTTTGTTCTTACAGTACTGGATCGTTTACGATGGGATTTAAGGGTGTTTGATTCCATTTCTGAATGTTGATTTCTCTGTTTAAATGTTGTAAACGCTATTGAGATAGTGGCCAAAGAACCACTAGTATGTATCCCTTGTAAATCTTTACCTGACTTAGTGTTGGCATCAGTTGCACTTACGCTGTTTTAGACCAGTAACTAAACTCAATCCATTCAGTGGTCGGTTAATTTGAGAAAGTCGATTGCATAACAAAGAAATAAAATTAAAACACGCAACGACATGACTAACAGTGTAACTGGATTTTCCTTACAAATATTTCCGATTACTTTAGCTATCAATAGGTCTAAACCATAAATGCAATAGAATTGTACACTGCGGTAAACAGTTTTCACCATGAACTATGGTTTCAACGGAAACATTACTGAAAACCTTTTAATTTACTGTGGATGTACTGTATTATTCGGTAACAATGGAGTATTTCGTGTTATCTGAATTCTACAGTCAAATAACTGGCAGTACTGCTACAATATTATTGACCGAAAAAGGCTTTATTTCGCAGTGTAAACTTTGCACAATACTTGACTAGGCTAAAACTTAGGTACAGTACAGCTGTTTCAAGTATCAAGTTTCCTACAAAAGGCAGCAAAGTATCCAACGAATGGTAAACCTGTGTTTTACATTATATCCAGCTGTTGAGCGTACGTGCACAACTATCATCAGTTCATAGGGCAATTGCCACTATAAGGCACCGGCTGGCGGTAAGACAGCCACTTGCAATCTTAACACGTACCGGTCGAGAATTGGGCGTTTTATCTTGACGGGAAGGCGGAGAATAAAGCGGCGCGAAATGGCGCTGCCCACCCACCCATTTCCGCCCAAATGAGGATGGATATCGGATCAGTCTCAGCTGCGCTCCCACAACTAACGCACTTTATTTGATCGTAGGATGGATCTGGCAAACTTTAGTTGGGTGAGATAAAGGGCAAGACAGTACTATTGTTTCAAATGGAATTCTGTATGCTCCATACAGGGAAAAAAAGATTAGGAAATATTAATTCATTAGGTCTGCTAATAGTAATGGTAAGTGGACCAGTGAGATTTTTCTTGAGCATCATGGGTGGTCATTCGACAGTTTGTTAATTCTAGTGTTTCCTACGAACCTTTTTCATAATAATGTATTAGCAGAGTCGCTCACCACTGCTGCTCGCTCATTTGTCGTCGTATCGCTTCGTTAGAGAGATATCCTCTTGGCATTCGTATACTGACACAGAATATGCCACAAGCCTCCACCCAAAAGAAAAAAACCGACAACCGATTGGTATTTAGCAAAGCACAATCATGAACGTCAATCTTACACAGAAACCAGTTATTTACGCTGACTTTCTCCCAGATTTTCACACAAAGACGATCAAGGAAGTGATCAACAAAATACAGTCAACGAAATTGAGATTTCTGATCTCCGTCACATATCCATAACACCCATCTTTTTGTTTTACATGTTAGTACGTCTTGATACTAATTTAGTAATCTGATCCCTGTTGAACAGATTACTTGTTTATTCAAATAAATTGCGCTGTGTAGGGGCCGAACACCAGGAACCACATGTCTCTTATAAAGGCGTCTCCTAACTTCTCTCTCCCCCCACCTACACCCCTTTCCCAAAATAGTGTCATTATCGAATACCACGTGCATCGACGCTGTCCACTTCGACCACACACTGAACGAATTAGCAGGACTAACTTAAGGATATGTTAACACAGTTGCCCAACCATTTTATGCAATTTAAATTAAAGTTGGCCTACACAGGGTCTTAAATCGTACCCATGGCTATTCGTGTTTTACCACAACCTTACTGATCGATTGCTAAGGTGAGATCGGGCAACGGTTTAACGTACCTATTGAATCTTGCGGTTTGAAATGTTGCAAATGCAGACGCAGAAATATTCTTGACAACTTTATCTGCTGTCAATAAGTTTTATTTCCGCAGTTAAGTAGGATTTTTCGCATCTTTGCATGATTTAATTTAACGACTAAATGGACATTCTCTTGTATTGGATTTGAAATATCCATAAGGTCGTGCCATGCGCCTCATTCTTACTTGATGGCCTACTCATTAAATTTGGGCTAAATTTATCTTTCTGGAGTTACGTTTTTTTCGTAAATTAAAATCAAACCATGATTGCGCTATTTAATTATGAGTATCAGCATGTAATATCCCCTAAGCGTTTTAAATGAATAGGTACAATTTTATCCTAGATGTATTTTAGTTGCTGGTTCGGCTGGGTCAGGTAACAATTTACGGGTTTGGGTTGAGTCGGTTAAATTGTTTACTCGCCGACCTCTATGGGTGAACAGTAAACTGGCTCCCCAATTAAGGCAACGTTGCCTTTTTCTACCAAAGAAAAAAAACAGAGAGAACTGAAACTTGCTGGCGTAGGTGGACGCAGGATGACGGAAGCCCGTGATAGTGACATTAAACTGCAACAGAATTTCTCGCTTACTGACCCTTGTTCAAGTAGCCCCATCCCACTTATCAACAGACCAGGGTACTTGTCACCCGTCCAAAAATTTTCCTCCGCACCCTACCTCCAACCCGTTTCACCCAATTCAATTACCACCCGGATTTGGTGTTCTCCACTCGGTTGCAACTTGAGGCTGGCCAGCCCTCAACCGCCTTCCCATCCATCCTGCTTGCTCCTTCCCGCAGCCACAAACCCTCCAACTCTGCGAGCGGCTTCACCAATCGAAGTTCACAGCTCTGTTCAACGAACAACAAGAGGCCATGTTTACACCGAGCAATAAATGTTGGCCGCTACAACCTCGCAAACAAAGACAAACTGCACAAGCTTCGTAAGCCTGCACAAAGAAACTTTTTCTCCGAAGTAAACAAAA